>JAADVZ010000208.1:0-41790 GCA_023335925.1 Pythium phragmitis | reverse complement strand
TAGCCCGGATGCGGAGCCTGGATAATGAACTCGACCGTGAACTCGCGACCGGCTGTGAGCTCAGTCACGGGCGTGGCGTCGTCGGCGACCATGCCGCGGCAGCCGTTCATGACGTCAAAGCCCGCGCCATACGGCTGGTTCTGCTTGCGCTCGAGCAGGTTCTCGACGGGCGCGTAGTTGAGCTCCTGGTCGCCAGCGCCCTTGAGACCAACGTAGCAGTCAGCTCGGTACTTGGCCGTGATCTGGAACGGCGTGGGCTTGAGCATCATTCCGTGGGCCTGCACACTCGAGGCGAGCGCTGCCACGACCACCACAGCCGCTGAGATCTTTGAGGCTGACCACATTTCGTCTTTAGTGCAGTCGAGGGGATAAGTCGTCGGATTGGATTGTGACAGGCAACAGCATGCCACGGGGAGGAATGATGATGGTGAGACTGGCGACTTGAACGACTTGGTGCAGAGAGAGAGAGAGAGAGAGAGAGAGAGAGAGAGAGGAAGATATTGAACCGGAAGAGAGACTGGTGGCCCTTCTCACCGAGGTGGGAATGTGGCTGTTCGTCCTCATGGTGAAGTGAGATTGGCTCGTTGCTGTGCACCTCTGCCGCCACAGCAGTTGGTTTCGCACGCGCGTCGGCTGGCTCGATGGGGAACCTGTTGAACGTACTTAACCGGGGTGTGGATAATAGAGAAACCTCGAGCCAAAGTTCTTGGACGATCGCCGGAACTTATACTTGCGTGCACGACGTCAACGTGTCCGTGGAGATGTGGGTCCGCTCTGCCATTGTGATCACCAGCACTGACGGAACTGGTGCGTTGGAATCAATGAGCTTCAGTGGAAGCAGCTGGACAAATGGAGGCGCCCTTTATGACTCGAATGTAAAGTACAGAAATCCAGTGCCAGCTGGTTAATTGGATTGTTCGCCATCACAGCAGTTTCGATCTGCAAATCGCGTCCTGATGAAAATCGCGCTGTCCAGAGCGACTGATATAGCCCGAAAAACATTCACAAAACAGAGAAGGGACGCGCAAGAATGCAAAATTAGCAGTAACGATATATGTAGTTTTAAGGGTTCAAGGAGAGGCGATATTGTGGCTGAAGTACACTGTGCTCTGCAGCTTGGTACGCCACACCACGCCCCAAAGGACTTTCACAGTAAGAGTCTCGATCCATACCAAAGGAGGGATGACCTATCTTGTAAGTTCAAATCGGTACATAAAGTTTCAGTAGAGCCACTTTTGTTCCGTGCCGCCGGATGTCCGGATGTGGGGAATGATCCCAGCTGGTCTCCAGCTGGTATGCAATCACTAACACTGCCTGCCTCAATGGAACGATATTATCCAGAACACATCTCTGTCAACAGGGACATCCAGCATCCAGTGGGGCCATCCTGTGCGCTCATGGCTTTGCATTTTCCAGACTCATTCCGCATTCTTCCCGGTCCTGACCAAAAGAGCACAATTCAACATGGTGATGACTAAGTTCTTTCTCGGCGTTACCGCGCTCTCGGCGCCGCTCGTGGCTGGCCACGGGTACATGGGGCTGCCCGTGACTGAAAGTCGTGCTGGTGATAAAACATCGCCCGTGACCACCATCGCCAGCTCGCAGTTCAAGGCACCGTCGGGCATGTCGTTCACGACCGACCCCGAGTCCAACACCAAGGCGTTCACGGCCTGGATCAAGACGAGCGAGTACAAGTCGCTGCGGGACCTCATTCTCAAGAAGGGTGGCAATGCCGGTGAGTGCGGTAACACCCAAGTCGGTGCCCCGCAGCCGCTCCCGGCCGCAGTCGAGTGGACCCACGGTGCGAGCGAAGGTTTCACGCCTTCCCACCAGGGCCCGTGTGAAGTCTGGTGTGACGACGAGATGGCGTTCCACGACGACAACTGCGCCAAGAACTACCCGACCGCGCCCGCCAAGCTGCCGTACGACAAGTCCAAGTGCGAGGGCAAGAAGAAGCTCGCGACGTACTGGCTGGCGCTCCACTCGCCCGACTGGCAGGTGTACATCGGCTGTGCCGCGCTCGAGAGCCGCTCAGGTGGCGGTGGTGGTGGTGCGACGTCGCCGACGCCAGCCAACTCAACGCCGACGGTCAAGCCGTCGACTCCGTCGGCTCCTGCCCCTGCTCCCGCTCCCGCACCGCCTGCGGGTGGCGATGACGACTGTGACGATGACCTCCCGGAGCCGGATTGCGACGATGACCTGCCGGAGCCTGACTGTGACGACGACCTTCCGGAACCGGCCGACAAACCGGCGCCTGGTGGTAACGGCGGTGGTGCGCCGGCCCCCGCCCCTGCTGCTGGTGGCAACGGTGGTCGCCCGCCTGCTCCTGGTGGCAACGGCGGTGGTGCTCCTGCTCCTGGTGGCAACGGTGGTGGCGCACCCGCTCCAGCCCCTGCCGCTGGGGGTGGCGAGGTCGGTGGCGACGCCGACTGTGACGGCGACCTCCCTGAGCCTGACTGTGATACTGACCTCCCGGAGCCCGACTGTGATACTGACCTCCCCGAGCCGGACTGTGACACCGACCTGCCGGAACCCAAGAGTAACGAGTACAGTGGCAACGAGGCCGACAAGCCGGGCAAGCAGCCTTACAGCCAGCGCAGCTTCGAAGGCTTTGACGCCATCGACGAGGACGGTGGCGAGGACAAGCCAGGCAAGGTCTCTGCGAACGAGTACTAAGCTGCTCCCGGTATATTTTGGCTGGTCTGGACTTGTCACGTTTCTGCGTATCTTTCGTCGGTGTTAGCTATTTCTTCTAAGCGCCACCCCCGCCACGGCCACCACCATTTTGTGACATCGCAATATCCATACAGTCCCACACATTGCGATGATGTATTTAAAATTAAAAGTGTGGTTTATGTTTCTTCTTCTTCATCATTTTCTTGTAGTGGTCTGTGCACAGGCAGGTCAATTGGCGTTGGTTTTCCAACGTTTTGGTGCCGCCAACAAATTGGTTCTTCCCAACAAGCATGACAGCACCGTTCCCACCGAAAGTCGAGTGTTGGAAGTTGGGAGCCACTTCGTTGGACAGAGAACACATTTGAAAGCCCCAACACTAATCTCTGTCCAATAAAGTGGCGATAGAAATAGTTCATAGGGCCATCGTCTCCTCCGTCGCTCTATCACCCAATACCCTATCGAGCATTCGCTGCACCTCGTTACGCATTTCTGGAGTTATTGTCGCACTTTCCTTTAGCCTCTTGAGCCCTTTCACGACGGCATGTTCGCCCTCAGCGAGGTTCGCTTTCAGATCCGTCACGGCAGCGATCCGCTCCACCAACGCCAGCGCCTGCTTCACCCCCACAGCACCCAGCGTCCGCTCTTCCGCGTCTCCACCATCGCTCGGCTGCAGTTCCAGGCACTGGGCGACCACGGTGATCGCGCCAGCGTCCACCAGCGACTGCACAACATCCCCATGCTGACTCCACTGGATCATCAGTTCGATCACAAGGGTTGCCTTTTCACTAGTCGTCGTCTTGGCGTGGAATAGCAACGCGCGGAAGAGCACAGTCAGGCACTGGGATGCTGCCGTGGACTGGTCGGTATGGGCGGCTTGCATGACTCGCAACTTGTCGGCGATCTGCGTCAATACGACCGCCACAGACTCTCTGGACGCAACGCTCGTCAGCACTGCCATGAAGGCCTGGACAAGGCCAACGCACGTGGCGACCACGAGGTTTCGCCTCTCCCCGTGGACATGCGACCGCGAGTACCCGTCGAGCAGCGTCACGACCAGCGACGCGGCCGCGAGCTGTTGCTCCACGGCTACACCGCTACGCATAACGTCCACGTACGCGAGCAGCTTGTCGCTGACCTGTAGCCTCGTCTTGACGTGGGTGCGCGAGATCTCCCGCAATAGCTGCAGGATGCAAGTCAAGACGTGCGTGTCGCACGCGGTCGGGATCACCACCTGGGCTAGCAGCACGCCCAGGAACGCGCCTCGCTGCGTGGACGCCATGGCTGAATAGTACAACGCCACGGGCGCGTCGTGGTCCAGCAGATAGAGCAGCAGCTCTAGCGCACGCGTTTCGGTGTCTTTTCGGTGGAGACACGCGACGCACAGAGCGAAGACACTGGTACTCACGGCAGTGTCGTGCAGTGGGATCTCCATGGTGAGCAAGGTCTTCAAGGCCGCTTGCTTTTGCCCCGTGTCTCCCTCGAGGTACACACTCACGAGAGACTCGACCGTGGCTGGCGCAGTCACGCGCAGCCAAAAGAGTGCCGCGCGCGCCCACACACAGAGCGAGTCGTTGTCACTGGATACCTGTGCCTGCGTGAGTTTCGCTTCGAGGCCAGCGTCCAGCAGCTGCGTGCGTTCCACGGGGTCGTGTAGTCGAGCGATCGCCCTTCGAAGCTGGACGACCTGGGACACTGGATCGCCCTCAAGCACCGCCGTTGGATCCAGCGCCGTGGAAACGTCGATCGACAGGAACGTCTCGTCGTCCTCGTCCTCGTCCTCATCTTCCTTCTTCTTCTCTTCCATCAAAGACCACTGGCGTAAAGAACGAGGCAGCCACCGAGTCGGCGTCCAGCTCAGGCATGCCACTTTCACTGCGATGAGCTGCGGGTTCGCAAACACAATCGCCTGGAGCGCGCGGTGGCGTCGCGCCAGAGACACGAGGGTTTCGCGCAGCTGCTTCCGGATGCCTTTGTAAGATAGCGAGGCCTTTCGCTTCCCAACAGTCCCATACAAGAACACGAGTGCTTCGGGGGCCCCGTTATCGAGTACGACTGCAGGCGGCGCCGCCCGTGCAAGATCGCAGAGCAGTTTAATGATCTCGACACAGAGCGCGTCTCGGTGGGTGCTTTCTGATGCGACGTCGGTACAGAACCGCACGACGTCGGCCTGCACAAGCAGACGGCTCATGTGCGGACGTACAGCGAGTTCTCGGAGCGCCTGCACGGCGATTTGATCTCGGGAGTAGTCGCCCGTCCGAATCAACATGCAGACGCCACGGAAGATCTCGCATAGTCCGGCGGCAGTAGAAGGAGAGCTCGTCAGTGCCGCTTCGAATCGGTCGAGAAGGTCGCACCTAGTACTAGATGAAGCTCCTGGCAGAGGATCTGGCAGTGCAGCCGTGAGCTGCTCGAAAAAGAGATCGACCACGCCGAAGCGAACGAGATCGTCCGCTCGCAAATTGGCCTCAGCGGTCTCCCTCGCCAGCGTGAGCAGACCGTCTGCCGTGGTGCCGTGGCGGCGACGGATGCGGTCCACCAGGTCGCCCAGTTCTCTCTTCCTCTCCTCGTCCTCGTCGTCCGATGGTGACCACTCGTTCATCTCAACGAGACAAAAGCCGTCGACGTCGCGGGCGAATGGATCGAATGGATCGTCATTGGTTTTCGTCATTGGCGGGAGCAGACCACTGCAGTGGACGCCCATGCACCAGCGGCGCTTCGCCTGCTGCGCCCACGGGCGCACGCGGACGCTTGTGATCGCGTCCAGAAGATTCTCGACGTTGGCGTTCTCTAGGAGAGACTTCTAGCACGAAGGAATGGTCACGAGTGCGACCACGGCGTAGGTCGCTTCGATCTGCGCCGCCACTGCACCGTGCTCGAGCAGCCGCAGCACGTGGGCGACGATCGCGTCACTCGCTGGCGTCTCCCACGCCGATTTGTCGGCCGCGAGGCTCGTGACGAGCCGCAGCGCGGCAGCGTGCTGGTCTCCCTTCTGGTCCCCATCACGCAGCATCTCTTCACAAATGGCCAGCAGCTCCACCACGGGCACGAGCTTGATGTTCTCGAGTGTGTCCTTGCATGCTGCCGCCAACGCATTGGCCGCTGCCATCTTTTCGTTCGGGCGCGTGGCCTCCCGAAGCATGTCCACGAGATCGTGCACGCAGCCTATCATGGCCCGCAGCAACGCGTGGCGCCACCAGATCGGATACAGCAGGGTCACGAGAAGGATCTGGAGATCCCGTGGTTCCGTCCGCCGTGAGAGCACGAGGAGTACGGTCGCATGGGCGTCCATTTCTAGTTTCACGAGCTCTCGACTGCCGGCCGACACGACGGCCACTACATTGAGGATCCGCAGTACGGACACGAGGAGCTCTTTGTGTTCTTCCAGCTTTCCAATGACTGCTTTGCCCACGATGTGGCGGCACGCGGACACACAGTCCGACACGATGTTGTCATTGATGAGCGCCTTGACCGGATCGCCCTTGTGACTGGGAACGGCCATCCAATGGCACACAATGTCCCCCACGAGGCGCGCGGCCCGCGGGTGGTTGTGCGTCGACATTGTCGCCAGCGACACGAGTTCGTGCACGAGTCGTGGCACGCGCTTACTGTCGTCGGGAGAATCGACCGCGAGCGAGTGCACGAGCTTTACGAAGAGGGTACGCGCACGCTCTTCGCTCTCCATGGTCGCGAGCATCGAGAGGAAGAGAGGCACGTAGACGGCATCAAACGCCAGCGACGCGCACGCCGACTTGTCGGTGAGTAATACGGTGATGAGATCCGTGGCAAGCGCCTGCTCGTCGTCCGTGCCGCTGCCCAGCACGGACAGCCCGTCGCGAAGCCGGTGTGCGACGAGGTGGCGACGCGTGGCACTGCCCTCGGACGCGTACGTACACAAACGGTGGAGCACGTCCGCACGGCGGCCGCGCTCCCGTCGCTGGAGACTTTCGAGAAGCTCGTCCAGCTCGGCATCGCCACCGGCCTTGCGATCGTCATGCGGTTGAGCAAGTGCCGCAGCGGCGGCTGTGAATGACGTGGGCGGCGATACGGCTGGCGAGGAAGAGATCGTGGCCTCGCGTGAAGATCGTCAGGGAGGGCGGTTGATAGGGATTCGTGGCTACCATGTCCGAGGCAGTGTACCCACAATTTGCTTTCTGACATATTTATGTTTCATCTGTTATTGGTTTTTACAGGTGTTTGTTTTAGCTCAATTATTGTACGTTGAATGATATCGAGTATCATATATGAGAGTGTATCAGCTATGACCCTTGGTGGCCCAAACATTGCTCAGGGCTGTAAAAATCACAGCAATTTCAGGACTAAGCGACCATCACTCTCTGGATGAGAAAAGTTCTTCGATGACTATCACTCTCTGGTTGCTCCGGGACTTTTCTTCTTCTTCTCAACGCGCAGAATGACGTTTTCTTCCACAATCGAAAAGCTCCACAACGCCAGCAACCGACCAGCGCACCCACATCCCACGTACCCCCTCGCGCTGGCCCAAGGGATCCCCACACGCTCAGTTCTTGAAGCACCACGCACGTCTACAATAGAATCCAAGGTACAATGGGGAAGCAGCCCGAGCCCGAGGAGCCGATCGCCACGCCCGTCAGTGAGCTCGACGCGGTCGACGCCGACGTCGAAGTGGCCGTCGAGCTCGATCTCTTGCTGCGCTGCGACGCGCCGGTGCCGTTTGACGACGTGGAGGCGACGCCGATCGTGATGTGTCAGATCTGCATGGACTTTTTCGGCTCGAAAGAGATCGTGCGCAACGTGTGCGGGCAGCAGTGTCTCGCCGAGATCTGCTCGGACTGTCTCGTGCAGCACCTCACGGCCTCGGTGTACTCATACTACCCGGGCGTGCTGCCCAAGATGCGATGCCCCGTGTGTCTCGTGGCGCTCAACAAAATCCAGTGGAAGCCGTTTGTCGTGCCTGTACCATCCACCGCAGAAAACCACCAAGAAGAGAGTGAAGAAGCGAATGACAGTGACGACACGGAAGCAGAAGAACCGGCAGTCGAGCAGCAGCATACGGACCAAGATGACAGTGGCTGGGCCATGGACCTCTCGCACGTGGTGGAGAAGTTTGAAGTGCTGTGCCGCCAGAGCTGTGGCTTCCAGGCGCCGTGCTGCCACAACACGGAGTATACCATGTTGGCGCGCGTGGACGAGCGCCGCGTTCGCGAACGCATGTCCCTAAACCTGCCAACGTCACAGGCCGCGCACGTGCCACAGCTGAGTGCGCTCTTCAAAGACTACTGCTTCCACCGCATTGAAGGCAGCGAGATTTACGCCTTTGTCATGGACACGTTCGGTGCGAATGGACCCGAGATCCTCGAGGTCGTGCTCGAGAATATCGTCGACGACGAGCGCCGAGCGCACTTGCTGCTGCTCCATCTCTTCCATCACCCAGATACGCACACGACGTGCTGCAACTATGAAGTGTGCTTTAAATGCAAGTCGGCCGAGCACCACAATGGCGACTGTGGCGATTTTCAGGTCGACGAGAACGTGCTCGACTGTCCCGGGTGCCGCGTGACGCTGGTCAAGGTCGACGGCTGCGATACAGTGACGTGTCTATGCGGGTACACGATCGAGTGGCCTGCGGAGATGCACAAGCAGCGACTCCAGCGCAAGCAGCTCGCGCCGCTCGACACGCGCGAGTATCGACACTGGCGCGCGTGGAGCTACGCGATGGACCAATGCCTCGACGACATTGACGAGCTAGAGAAAACGCTGCGCTGGCAGCGTATGCAACTCATGCTGCGACGCCACCGCAAAGTGCTGCAGCTGCTCGTTGACCGTGCGGTACGCCGTGCTCGGCTCAACATTTTGATTCGCCAACACGGCGAGCGACTTCGGCCGCTGCTGCGCGCGCACCTGGAGCGACGCAATGCCACTACGGACCACACGCTGGCGAAGCGTACGTCTCTGTGTGGCGATGGTGGATGCCTCCGCATTGCGCCCGCGGCGTAAACCGTGATCCTCCGGGTTTTGCTCGGCCTGTTTTGCATGTTCACTTTTGTATGCAACCTGCCTGTGTTGGATCGTTCCCGCTTCGCGACTGAGAGCAGCCAGAGCTAGACCACGATGATCCTACGCCCACCCACATATTTAAAGCCCCCATAAACACAACATGCCTCCGTTCATCATAGGGCAACCGGTAGGAGTGGACCTACCCCGCAACGTTTCGTTGGAAGATCGAGATGTGGACAGCTACGTTGTGTGTACCACATCAGTAGTCTGACTCAGTTGCTATGATTGGTCAATCTCGGTCTGAGTCTGTAGCTCTTCGCGGCCATTCGTTCCGGGAGGGCAATCGGTGTCGCCGACGCGAAGGGCGAATTGGGCATTCCCCCATTCTCCCCAGAGCAGAGATAGCTCTAGACGTCCGTGCTCAAGACCCTTGTGGTGGGGATTGACCGTCGTATATAGTTGTGGCGCATCTTTGGTGTTGGAAAATGACGATCATCTATCCGCTTCCTGACAAGCAAAAGCTGGAGGAGCAAGTTTCTACATGAGATTTCCGATTCCATCACATGATGCTCTAGGCGGGGCGAGTTAGCCTCAATAAAGATTGCCGTGAATCCCAGGAACACTGGCTCTTTGATTATATGGAGAACCTCCACACGTTCAGCCTCGGAGCTGCTGAGAACTACTGCATGAAAGGCTCCACACCAAACCAAACAAGAAAGACGTGGGACGATTTTGCGACGAAAGCAATGGTATTATAATAATGTGCAAAACTATCCACTAGAGATCTCCCCGGCAGTTTTCCAGGCATGAACGGACATTCCCACTCCTTTGGAGACGCGCAAACAGACGGAGAATCTACAGACCACGGGTGGTTGCAAGACTACATGATCATTTGCGAGTGGTCGGAAAACAAGCGAATCCACTTAGCGGAGGAGACGCTCCAACACACGCTTCTTGTCCTCGAGCTCACGCAGCGTCGCGTCCTCGTGGTCCTCGAGCCAGTCGCGGGCGTCGCGGATGGCGCTCTCCGTCTCCGTGTTGCCCTTCTCGCGGGCCTGCTCAATGGCGCGGTAGATAAACTGCTCGAGCTCGTTGCGGGCCTCAATCTTGCGGAGCAGCTCGGCGTCGTCCTTCTTGAACTTCTCGGCGTCCGACACCATGCGGTCAATGTCTTCTTGCGTGAGACGGCCGCGGTTGTTCGAGATGGTCGTCTCAGCACGCGCACCCGTCTTCTTGTCGCGGGCCGACACGTTGAGGATACCGTTGGCATCAATCTCGAACGTGACTTCGACCTGCGGCTCGCCGCGCTTGGCACGCTCAATGCCCGAAATGTTGAATTCGCCGAGCTTGTTGTTCGAGTCGACGTGGGCACGCTCGCCCTCGTAAATGCAGACATCAACCGACGTCTGGTAGTCCTCCTCCGTCGTGTACACACGCGTCTTGCGGACCGGGATGGCCGTGTTGCGCTTGATCAGCACCGACATGACCTTGCCGACCGTCTCGATACCGAGCGACAGCGGCGTGACATCGACAAGCAGCAGCGAGTTGGTCGCGTCGTTGCGAATGCCGCTGAGGATGGCGCCCTGCACGGCAGCACCGTACGCGACGGCCTCGTCCGGGTTGATCGACTTGGACAGTTCCTTGCCGCCGAAGAGCGCCGACAGAAGCGACTGCACCTTGGGGATACGGGTCGAACCACCGACAAGCACGACTTCAGTGATATCATCGGGCTTCATCTTGGCGTCAGCAAGCACCTTCTGGACCGTCTCCTCGCAACGCTTGAACAGGTCTTCGTTGAGCGACTCGAGCTTGGCACGCGTGAGCGTCGACGAGAAGTCGACACCTTCAAAGAGCGAGTCGACTTCGACAGCCGCCGACGTCGTGGTCGACAGCATGCGCTTGGCCGACTCACATGCCGTGCGCAGACGGCGCATGGCACGGGCCGAGCCCGTGGGGTCGAGACCCTTGTTCTTGCGCTTGAACTCCGTGACGAGGAAGTCGACGAGGTTCGAGTCGAAGTCTTCACCGCCCAAGTGCGTGTCACCGCCCGTCGACTTGACTTCAAAAATGCCGTTCTCAATGCTGAGGATCGACACATCGAAGGTACCACCACCCAAGTCGAAAATGAGCACGTTGACACCGGCGCCCGACTGGCCAGCGTTCGTGTCGAGACCGTACGCGAGCGCCGCGGCCGTGGGCTCATTGATGATACGCTTGACATCGAGACCGGCAATGGCACCGGCGTCCTTGGTCGACTGGCGCTGCTGGTCGTTGAAGTAGGCCGGCACCGTGACGACAGCCTGGTTGATGGGCTGACCAAGGTACGCCTCGGCTGTCTCCTTCATGCGCGTGAGCACCATGGACGAAATCTCCTCGGGCGAAAAGCGCTTGGTCTCGCCCTTGAACTCGACCTCAATCAGCACCTTCTTCTCATCACCCTCGGCGATCTTGAACGGGAAGTGGAGCGCGTCCTTCTTGACAATCTCGTCGCTGAACGTGCGGCCAATGATACGCTTGGCGTCAAAGACCGTGTTGGTCGGGTTGGACGCGGCTTGGATCTTGGCGGCCTCACCAATGAGACGCTCCTGGTCGTTGAACGCAACCCACGACGGCGTCGTGCGGTTACCTTCGCTGTTGGCAATGATCTCGACCTGGCCGTCCTTCCACACACCGACACACGAGTACGTCGTGCCGAGATCGATACCAATGACCTCCGAGAAACCCTTCTCGGCACGCTTGGCACGCTCCTCGCGCTCCTTGCGGGCCTTGTTGATCTTGTCCTCAATCTCCATGCGCTTCATCTTGCGCGTGGCCTCGTCCATCTCAACACCGCTGATTTCCTCTTCCTGCACCTGAAGCGCGGCCTGCGCCTGCGTGATGCCGGCCTGGATCTGGCGGTTGCCCTTGTCCAGCGTCAGGCCCTGCGTGTAGGCCGACACGGCCTTGGCATAGTTCTTGACGTAGAAGTGGGCCGCACCGAGACGCGCGTAGCCCTTGGCAAACTTGTCGTCGAGCTCAATGCACTTCTTGGCGTCCTGGAGCGCCGGCGTGGCCTGGCCGGCCGACAAGTACGCGGCCGAACGGTTCGAGTAGTAGATGACGTTGGTCGGCTCGTACGCGATGGCGGTCGTGAACTCCTTGATGGCACCGGCGTGGTCGCCGCTGGCAAACGCCGCGTTACCGCGCTCCTTGGCCTCGGCGCCGAGCTTGGCGCGCTCCTCCTGCGGGAGGTCCGAGTACTGGTCCTTCTTGGTGGTGCGGTTGCGACGCTTCGGAGCCATGCTGCTGAATGGAGGAGAGGGAGGGGTTCCTTTTGCGGGGAGTGCCGAGTTGGGAAATGCGAGCCACTCACTCCACAAACGGTGGCCAGGAACCAACGCCAGCAACCAACGGACCGAGCAAAAGGGGGGGCCAAGCGCGAGCCAAGACGAGCCACACGGTGGTCAGTGTTGAAGGCGGATGGCTCCAAACTACCCTGATTTAACAATATGCAATGGCCATGGTGCTGGATGGGGGGGCGTGTTGCCATCGGGCTGGTTCCGATCGGGTGGTGAGGAAGCCTCGCAGGGAGCTCCCCTGGTCCAGTGGATTGATACGGGATTGATGCCCTGCCCATCAATCCGGACCTCTCTCTACAAGAGAATTGAGGTCGAGACGCAACACAGCTGATAAAACCTTGTAACAAATATCGAAAAGGCCGGCTGGCCAGTTTGAGGTTTTATCAGCGGGCTGGCCACGTGGCCTGTTTCTGTGTGCATGACTAAGTACGACAATCGTACTTCGTTACTAGGTACGAATCGCATTTAGGAGGGAGAGCGAGTAGATCACATTAGAAGATGAGCGGCGGGAATGGGAATGGATCGGCCGACGTGCTGCCCGTGGACGTAAAGGTCGACTTCTCGGCGTATCAAGGAGAGAAGCAACTCGCGGAGCTTGTCAAGCTCATCGACAAGGACCTCTCCGAGCCGTACTCGATCTTCACGTACCGGTACTTTCTCTACAATTGGCCCGAGCTCTGCGTGCTCGCGCGCATTAACCAAAAGCTTGTGGGCGTCATCGTGTGTCGGCTCGAGCAGATCGGCGCGAGCGAGCAGCAGGCAGGAGTCTCGTCGCCGCCGGCAGTAGACCAGCACGATGGCGAAGACGTCTCCAAGGTCATGACCGGCTGGCGCGGCTACATCGCGATGCTCGCAGTCGAGAAAAAGTACCGCAAGATGGGCATTGGCTCGCAGCTCGCGCGCAAGGCCATCGATCTCATGATCGCCAAGAACTGCGACGAAGTCATGCTCGAGACGGAGATCACCAACAAGGGCGCGATCCGCCTCTACGAGAACCTGGGCTTTGTCCGCGACGAGCGGCTCGTGCGGTACTATTTAAACGGCGGCGACGCCTTCCGCCTCAAGCTCTGGCTCAAGTAACGCGCAACAAAAGACTGGGAGACGTTGTTTGATATGGACTGTCTAAATGAAGTGGAACGCCGTGCCCGAGGCGTTCACCTCGAGTACATCGAGCTGTTCGTAGAACTGGATGCAGGCCTTGAGCTGGTACTGCGTGTACCCCTTGCGCAGCACGACCGGTTCGATCTCGCTCAGCAGCACGCTCGTGAGCTTGCGCTCGTTGGAGTAGTCGAGCATCACGCGGTAGATCTTGGACGCCGTGTCGCTCGCGCTCGTGGTGCTGCCCACGCGGCCGCCGGGTCCGCCACTGCCGTTGTCGTCCTGCTCGGTCAGCGACGCCTTGGACACGTAGACGAGCCGAATGGCCTCGTCCACGTCCTGGGTGATGACCTCAGTCGCGAACCGCAAGCGCGCGAGCGACTGCGAGAGCCGCAGGATACTCAGCAGCTGCCGCGCTGTCATGGCCGTCTGCGCGTGGTTGGCATTGTCGCCGGTATTGGATCCATAGTTGCGCGTGAGCCGCTGCTGGCGCGCGTGGTCGTTCGCGTCCTGCTGCCGCAGCGACACGTAGGCCTCGACAATGTAGCTGCACAAGTGCTCGGGAATGGTCGGCTCGTACTGCTTGGCGATGGCAATAAAGTACCGCAGCACATCGGCGCGCACGGGTTCGAAACTCATGTCGGGGTTCTTGGCAAACCGGTGCACGTACGTGACGTGGCGGGCGAGCGCTTCGTCTTTTTCGTAGTTGGCAATGTCGAGAATGAGAAAGAGCAAGTCGAACCGCGAGAGCAGCGCGTTGGGCAGGTTGATGTTCTCCGAGGCACTGAGCCGCTTGTTGTAGCGGCCGTAGATGGGGTTGGCCGCCGCGAGCACCGACGTGCGAGCGTTCAGTGTGGTCGTGATGCCAGCCTTGGCGATGCTCACGGTCTGCTGCTCCATGACTTCGTGGATGGCCGTGCGGTCCGACTCTTCCATCTTGTCAAACTCGTCAATGGCGCAAATGCCCATGTCGGCCAGCACAAGCGCGCCGCCTTCGAGCGTCATCTCCTTGGTCATCGTGTCGCGCACGACGGCGGCCGTGAGACCGACGCCGGAACTGCCCTTGCCCGTCGTGTACACGCCGCGCGGCGCGATGGTCGCAATGTGCTTGAGCAGCTGCGACTTGGCCACACCGGGATCGCCCATGAGCAAAATGTTGATGTCGCCACGGAGCCGCATGCCTTCGTCCATGCGCTTGGTGACGCCGCCAATCATGAGCAGCAGCAGCGCCTTCTTGACGTCTTCGTGGCCGTAAATCTCGGGCGCTATCGACTGCGACAGCATTTCGTACATGTTGCCGCTCTCTTGGAGCCGCAACACAGCATTCTCCATCTCTTCGCTCGACTCCATGGCCGAGTACCGCTTCTTGTGGTTGGCCACGTCCGTGGCCTCGAGGTACGTCTCAGTGATGAGCCCCATTTGCATTTGTCGCTGTGCCGAGTACGGCATGGGCAAAAAGATGCCACAGATCGTGACGATCGCGCCGGGCTCGCACGTGCGCGTGAGCTCTCCACGCAAGTAGACTGTGAGCGAGCGCGGGATGTGGCCCATGGGCACCTGGTCGGGCAGCTCCTGGAACTTGACTTCCTGGTACTTGTCGAACTTGCTCGCCTTGGTCTGCAGCAGCAGCCGCCCCATTTGCTGGTTCGTCTTGCAGCGATCGCTCGGGCATTGCACGATCGGCGTGAACTGGCGCGAGTTGACTTCCTGGTACACTTCGTACGCGCACGCCTCGCACGTGTACGTCGCGACCGTGATCAATGGCTTGACGTTGGACACGCGCGTGACCATGCCCTTGATCCGCACAAGCGTCCCCACTTTGGCGGCGCGTACGTCGCGGATCGGCACGGCCTTCATCTTGACGCCGGGCACGAGCCGCACTTCAAAGCGGCGCATAAGTGCCGGTGGGAAAATGCTGTTGGCGTTCGCATTCTCCGCGCCGAGCGTCGTCTGCTGCTGCTGCTGCGCGAGTTCCTGCGCGCGGTGCGTACGCAGCACGTCCAGCACGTCTTGGGCGTCGGCGATATCGCGCGTCGGCGGCGGAAGGTTCTCATCCACGGCTTCGGCAAACAGCGAAATGTAGCGGCGCGAGTTGCGCACGACACGGCGCACAAAGCTGTCATCGTTCTCATACTACGTAGCCAGTTGAAGAGAGAGAGAGAGAGACGCTGTCAGCACGCGGTACGAGGGTCAGCAAGAGAGCATTTGCGTGGACGTACGATCTGGAGATCGTCGAGGGAGATTGGGATGGACGTCCGCTCGCGGTTCGCGACTTCTTGCTGCACACCATAGCGAGTCAGTATCCTCTCTCTGGATCCAGTAGAAGCGTCTTGTTGTGTACCAGCATGCGCTTGTACTTTGGCGCATCGGCGTCGTCGTCCAGGTTCGATCGATAGTTCAACAGGAAGGCGACGCATTTCTCTGCATATGCCACCACCACCCTTTAGAACACCATGTCGTCTACATGTCGCTGCCTGGGTTGAGCGACTCGTACCTTTTTCCTCGCCATAATCGACGCCCGAGCCGGAAACGGTCCGGTCGCCGGCGCCGGATCCGGCCACGGCGTTGTTGACGGCATTGGGCGTGCCACCAAAGGACAAGCGGTTCCCGCCGCCCGATCCAAAGGACGAGCGATTCCCACCAAAGCCGCGGCCGCCTGACCCGCCGGGCGTGCCGAAACGTGGTGCTGGAGACGGCGTCGCCATTCTAATGTGTAGCTGCTCGCGCGCTAGGGGCGATTACGAGTTCCCGCGCAAAAATGGGGGCGACCGGACCATCACTCTGACGACTTTTATCCAACGAACCAGAAAAATACAGATATTTTGGATTTTTCTAAAGGTTAGAAACATTTCTAAATAAATCAAGAATGATGGTCTTACAGCTTTCATTCGAAATGGAATGGCGGCACTTTCCGGTGGGCGCGATCAGGTGCTGGTGCTATGTTATCATATAGTCTACAGGGAGTTTACGCAGCACTTTGCGCTGTGGGTGCGAGCGCGTGTGCAGCGTTCGCTTGCGATCACGACGCTTGTGCGCCTCAGCACCCGTTGCCGCCGGCGAACCGATGGCACGTCGTGGACGTGAAGATGGACATGAAATTGGACGTGAGCGACGCGAAAAAGATCGCGCCAAAGAACGAGAAGATGAGCGCGCCCGCGAGTTTGTGGGCGCGTCCGTATCGCTTGAGTTCATTGGCCTCGAACTTTTGTCGCGGGAGCAGCGGCAAGATGGCGAGGTTCACGGCGAGCCGCAGTCCGTACTTGACGAAGAAGCTAATGGCGACGTGCCACCGCACTGTGGTCGTGTCGCGCTCCATGTCGGCGTCGTAGACGCTGAAGGCCGAGCCAATGACATTCGAAGTCATCGTCATCACGGGGATCGCGAGGTTGTAGACGGTCGTGACGAGACTGTAGGTCGAACTCTCGAGTCCCGGTTCGGCAATCTCGACAATGACGACGAGCCGCACCATCATGGCGAGCGCGTCAAAGAAGCCAATGAACTGGTCCTTTGTGAGGTAGAAAAACTTGTTGCGGTAGACGTCAAAGACCGTGACGAGCACGGACGGGAGACCGACGACCGTGCCGGCGACCACGGACACAATCATAAGGGTCCGCCAGTTGGTGTTGAGCAAATGGGTCCGCATCGTGTACGTCGCGAACGCGTACACGCCCGAGTTGATGCAGTAGAAGAGGCTGTTGGATAGCGGATCCATGTGGAGCCACACTTCGTTGATCGTGTTGGACGGACTCACGTCGAACGAGAAGGTGAAGAACTGGATAAAGCCGTACACGGTGATCTGCCACGTCGCACGATGGCGCATGATGCGGCCGACGCCCCGGAGCTGCTGCCGCAGCGGCTGGCCGCCGCTGATGGCGCGCACCTCTTGCAGGTTGAATCTCGTCGCGACTAGTGCGACCATGCCCACGACCGTCAAGCACCCAAAGAGCACACCGAGTGGCAGCGAGGCCTTGAAGTGGCCGCCGTACTGGTCACTGTTGAGCCCGAGCGCGACGATGAGCGTGCCCACGAGCTCGGCCGAGAAGCGCACGCCGTAGATCATGGTCTGGGCCTGCCCGCGCTGCTGCTCGCTCTCGCGCTGGGCGTACTCGACCATGAGTCCATCACACGCGACGTCGGCCAGCAAGTACCCAATGGACGCGGCCATGAGCGGGATCACCAGCTTGGGACTCTGGGAGGACGCGTCGGCGTTCACGACGACGCCGTCGCGTTGGTACGGCTCCACGTTGGGCATCAGCGTGATGACGCTCATGATGATGACCAGAAAGATCCAACCAATGTAGATGTAGGGCTTGCGCCGGTACCCGTTAATGGGGCAGCAGTCGGAGAGAAAGCCGAGCGGGAACTTGAGGTACCACGCAAAGTTGATTAAGGAACTGGCGGCGTTGGACTGGTACCCTTCGAGATTAAGGTAGATTTTGAAGAGCGGGTAGATGAGCGCAGGGAACACGCCGTTGAAGATGCCGACGGCAAAGTAGTTGACGAGCAGACCAATGTTTTCCCGTGCGAGCAGGTTCACTGAGCCGCCGGGCTGCAGCGCCCCGGCGCCGCCTTGTGTGTAGTGCGTGTCCACTGTCGTGGTGTACCGGCGGTCGAGTCTCGGGTACTCGAGGCGACACGAGCTGGCGTCGATGGGCAGCGCGAGGTACGTCTCGAGTTCGGCCGGCGTCATGGTCGACGTGTCCCGTATCGTCGGGTGGGACGACCGGAAGCTCGCGCTCACGGGCGGCGGCTTGTGCAGCGCGCGCTCTTCGAGCATGGGGAACGCCAGTTCATGCTGCGACGACGTGAGCTCGGACGACGACGAGTGGGGACTCAGAGGCGAGCGCGTCATTTCAGTGTGCTAGCAATATTAATAAGTGTTTCGGATTGCCACGTCAAGTGACGTGCGTGACGCCCGCGGGCACGAGCGACGACGAGGTGTGGTGAACGGATAATGGCTTCTTGAGCTGGTGGCGTGATTCTGCGCACCAGCCCGGACTCGGCTTGGCGACACTTCAGCGAGTTGCGCCACCAGCGGCTGGCGTGTGTCGACAATGTAAAAGACGCAAGGCGCGTCACAGACGGATGAACTGCGATTTGCCAAGTGGACTCAACTTCCCACGGACGTCTTTTTCGTACTCCGCGCCGCCGTCACCGCGCCAATTGCCAACTGTGGGTCCCTCGCTTCTCCACCGAACGCCAGCATCTTCGTGTACACTAATATGGGCAGTCTTCTGCAAGGCAGTGTCTCGCTGTGGGACACAGCCGCCTCTTCTTCAATTTACGGGACTGTGGAGATGGAAGCCGCGGGAAGAAGAGGGCACTTTACCCATACAAAATATCCGCTTGTCGTCGGTGGGTCTTCGTAGCTTTTCAAAACAAGGTGAACAGGGTTTCCAAGCGCTATAGACACTTGACTCGTACATTTGCACCTTGTTTTGGTCATACGGACAACGAGTCAGACTGTTTTTGACCCGAGGCGACAGGCGCCAGCCGGTCAGGTATTCACCGGGTGCGTTCGATCTCTCTGAACACGACTGGAGTCCAGTCTGGACAGTCGAGCAATTCGAAACACTGACGACTTCAGATTCCCACACAGGAGGGTTTCCAGTAAAACAAGCCATCGTGGGTGATTGGCCTTCAAACTCGTCTCTTCTATCGCTCGAGCGCATCAAGATTTCAAACTACACTGTTCCATTCTTAGTCTAATAAAGTACTTTGAAGATAGATAAATCGTGGTTTTTATCACTCCGTGAAAAACTTGACGCGCCACGCAGTGACACTGACGGGGATGTGGACCACCCCCTTGCGTGATTGCTGTACAGAAAGCGGCATTAGGGGCGCGGTCAGCTGGATTTCCGTCTCGTGCGAATCCGGTAGGTCCACTCCCGTATGTACACTCATTATGCAGCGCTCTCCATCAAATCCCTTGCGAGAGAGAACAGCCCACAAGCAATCTGCACACTTCACGAGTGCATGAGTTCGAGCAACTATGGTAGCCACTTTCAGCTGGGAGATTCGCAACGAAACGCCTCCTCCAACCTTCGACGTGACCAGCATGGCCTTCATCTAGGAATCGAATCAGTTGAAGTTGCCGGCGTTGCACGCCGCGATCTCCCAATCCTATTTGACATTGGCGCAGAAGTCTCTCTTCTTGGTGTTCTTCAACGACTCGAGCCGTGCAGCAAAGCTGGCGAAGTCTTCTCAGGCTTAAGAGAGCATTCGAAGAGCCATCCCATGACTCTGTGAACTAGGTAGGGACCACGGTACGAACCGTGTCTCGCACTCGATAGTAGCATTACCTTTCGTACAGTATGTCGAGGCGCACGGAGACACTGGCGCCTGGCCTATAAGAGCGACGCGCATGGAACCGCCTATAAATCTGTGACATGTGAAGCATCTCCTCACTGCACATATCTGACTATCAGCTGGACACCAGTTTTCCAATATCAGCCAATCACATATCGCAATTTGAGGTTCCCATTTCAGCCAATAGAAATCCTTTCTGAGTTTCTTCCGCCAATTCTGAAAGAGCTCTTCGCGCCGAGCCTGCGAATATGGACGCCACCATCATGGTGCCGACCGCGCGCGCGTAAATTCAGAGATGGAAGAAGGGGACAAAGACAGTACATCAACCGTACGTCCTGTGGGTGCGTTGGAGACGCTGGGCGACGCGCTCAACGCAGTGTTCGATGAGGAGATGGCGCGGTGGCGTGGTGCCGCGCAGTCGTACTGTGCGACGCTTCGGGACGAGTCCCATCGCTGCCGCACGCCACAGCAGCGCGAGCCGGTGGCGAACGAATCTCTCGTATTGACGGACGGCGAATGGGGAGCTTTTCGTGGTGATGACGGCGAGAGCAGTGTTGGTAGAACGGATTCAGTGAGCCAAAGCGATCCCTCGGCTTCCGATTATGGTGGTTGCGAACTGAGCCTCGCGGAGAAATGGGCCGAGCTCCAAGATTTGTTGACATCGATTCGACCATCGATTCGCGACCGCAAGCGATCGGAGAAGAAGATGATGCCGCCGTCAAGACAGCGCACGCGCCAACTGCAACGAGACATTGGCGGGTGGAGATTGCAATCCCTCCCGCGGCTGAGAAAGGCTGCGGAACTCGACACCGAGAGCGACACTGCAGCCAGCGCACGCGCGCTGTGCAAGAAGACATTGGATGCATGGAGACACACGGCGCGGGCGAAGGCCGTCAGGAGAGCGAAGAACGAGACTGCGCATCTCCACTGGTGCCGGTCCAAACGAGCGTCATTTATTCGAGCGTGGCAGTCACAGTGTCTCCGCCATCGCGTCCTGCGAAATCGCGATCGGCTCGTGACGCAAACGATCCATTCTCACTGCCAGCAGATTACGTTACAGCGATGGTGGATCGCGTCACGATGGACAAGGGGCCACCACCGATTGAAGCAGTGGGCCGACGTGCGTCGGTTGCAATGTGCCATGATCGTATGGCGGGAGCTGATGGAAATCGTTCGACGTATCAAGAGCCTACGCAATCGAGCCTTTACAAGACGGATTCACGATGCCTTTGCCGTCTGGCGGATGTTTCGCTTTGGCTGCCTGGTGAGTCGAGAACGAGCCCGACTCGCCCGCCAGTTCATTCTGCGTCGTCATTTCTCGGCTCTGGGTCAAGGAACGAAAATCACGCGAGTGCACCGTGCAGCAGTTGCTAGTCTCCGTCAACGACATGCCGTCAAGACTCTTCGCCGCGTCTTGGAGGCGTGGATTCGCCATTGCGACTCCAAGAGAAAGACGACCACAGCGATCGCGTGGCGGCGCCACTGTCTGCAGAGTGCATGCTTTGAAGCGTGGCACTTGCTTCACCGGTGCTGCACCTACTACAAGCAAATCAAGATGAGTGCAAATGCCCACTACGCCGATTGCAAGACCAAGCAGCTCTTCCGAAAGTGGTGCGCGTTTGTACGGCGTCGGCAACTGCAGCTGGAGGCGATCACGGTGCGTAACCTCATGCTGTTTCTGACAGGATATTCTACCGCACACTAATAGACTCTGTCTGACTCGGGTACACAGAAGCTGACCAAGCAAATCCTCACACGAGCGTGTTTGCGTCACCTACAACGCGCAGTCCAAGCTGACCGCGATCGCGGCCACCAGCTTATCGTGTGGAAGACCCAGCGATGGATCTCCTCGTGGTATGATCGGGCTCACACTCGACACAAACTGGCAATTCGCTATCAAGCCGCGCAGACACTACATCGCCGGCACACTCTTCACTGCGTCGTGTGGACGCTGTGGCGAAAAGCGTACTTTTCCAGACTGGAGAACAAGCGGTTGTTGCTAGTCGCACGGCGCCACGTGCTGCAAAAGTGGTGGAAACGGTGGAGAGAATACGAGCGTTGGAAGCAGGCACGATACGCGATACTCGAGTTTGTGGAGGATGCGTGGAAGTACAAGAAGCAACGAGGGGCGATCCAGCGGTGGCAACAGTTCTGCACCCAGAACGCAACACAGAGAGCCAAGCTGGACGTGAGTACGCACCATCACAATCTCACATTGTGCGCACGCAGTCTCTACCGCTGGCGGCTCTGGATCCGAGTGCGTCGCCAGACTCGCCATCGTGACGCCACGGCGCGCCAGTTCTACGCTGGACTCGTGCTGCATCGCTGGTCCCGCCGAGCTCAAGTCGAAAAGAGACGGGACGAAACGAACCTCGTCCAGATCCTGCATCGGCATCCACTGTGGCTCGCACGATCGTCGCTCGCGACCTGGCGGCGGCACGTCACCTCTCGTATCTGCAGTCGACAAGAGCGATTCTTCCACTTGTGGCGTGGGCATTCATCCCGACTCTCTCAACTGCGTTCGGCTCAATCGCTCAGTCGACGGATGTGGATACGCCGCTTGTGGGTGCGATGGACCAGGCACTCAGTCGGTCGGACGCGAGCTCACACGGCATCCCAACTGCTTCTCCTCAAGTCACGACACAATATGCTCCAGCATTGCTTCCGCGACGTGTGGCGAGCAAAAACACAGCGATTCCGTCAAGCGCGACTCAAGCTTCAGTGCGTCTCCAGAACCACGGCAAAGCAAGTCTGCTTGAAGCGCTGGCGCCAGCGAGTGGCCGTAGAGATTCGAGCTCGACTCGCGGCCGATCACCATCGCGTGGGTCTTCGGAGAAGGTATTTCCAACGTTTCTACCAGTACGCTGTCTTGCGTCCACAAGCATTCCGCCATGCTCGTGTCGTCCGGATCCAGTCGCTGGTCTTCACCACCTGGAAAACACAGTGCGCGGCCCAGCGAAGTCAGCGGGCGACCCAAAGACATCTCGGTCGCTGGAAAAAGCACCGAGTTATCCAACGGCTCTTAATTCGCGCCATCTTTCGACGACAACGCGACCAACAGCTCCATGACGCGGCTGCATTTCACCGGCGCTGTCTTCTCACGCGCACCGTGGAGAACTGGTCATGGCTCACCTCCAGCCGAGCGACCTGTCGAGCAGCTGCGAGCTACGTTCGCGTGCGGCGGCTGGGGCAGATTTTAGCTGGCTGGCGTCACGCGTTTGCGCGTTCCAATTTTGTGCGGGGACTCGAGCGTCAGTACGAAGAGGCGTGGCGTCGCCGGTGCTGGCACCAGCTCGTCCTCGCCATTCAGCAGAGACAAGAGGCTCGCGCAGTCTGGCTGTCCTCGTTACGTTTGATTCTCAAACGCAATGTGTTGAATCGGTGGCGGCGACTCGTCGGTTTGCATCGCGTCGCGCACGTGGCCGCCGACAGTCTCTTCATTAGGACGCAGCAAAAGCTGCTTCAGGTCGCTTTGGGCGAGTGGGTCCATTTCACGACCGTACGTGCGTTTGTGCATCTCCGTGAGCGGCGGGAACACTACAGGATCCAGCAGACGACGCTCCACTGTTGGAAAGTATACGTGCTGGCAGTGTACCACCATCGACGATGCGATCAGCGGATCGTCAATCGGGGATTTCAAGCATGGAGAAAGTACGCGCTCATGAAGGAAGCCACGCGAGCAATAGAGCGGCGTTGTGCGAAGATTACTGTGGGCGTTGCCTGGAAAACGTGGCGGCTCGAGTTCTGGATCCGGCAATCACATCTGACTGCCCGCGTCGAGATCTTGCGACGCAGTCTGAACGTGTGGAAGTCTTGGCAATCGAAGAACGGTGTTTCAACGACCAAACAGCCCGTGCGACATCCGTCGGCGTTTTACGAGGCGCGGTTACTCCACCAATCCGCCAGCTATCAGAGGCTTTTGGCCCGCAGAGTTGTCCACGCTTGGGCTCTGGCGGCGCAGACCAGTAGGCGCCAACGTGCGAAGAACGCTTCACCAGTAAGACGCGTCCCTCGCCTGGAAGCTTCACGAAACTTCACGAATTCCTCATCACGTCAAGACCACTCGTTGAGGTGCGATAAGGACGTCTCATCCAGCAACCGATGGGACCAAGAGAACGTGAATCCAAACGCGCGACCGGCCACTCGGCGTTCTGTCCTCCACCAGCCGGTCCAGCGCGTTCGAAGAGACGTTGAAGTCATGGAGGCGATGGCTCTGGAATTCTGGTCGACTCGGATGCTGAAAAAGCTTTCCGTGGCTGGCGACCTTGTTCGAAAGTGACAGCCACATGACGAAAACAAGAGGCGCGTTTTGATGGAGCAACTGCAGACCGTCTGGGGGAGTGAGAGCGATTCGTTAGTCGTTGGTCATGCCGTTGACTGAAGACGATCCGAGAAAGCAGTGAGAACGCGGGTGCTGGAGAGATACGGCGGTTGATTCAAGACCGTGGATCGAGATCGGGCACGCAGAAGTCTTACTCGCACCGAGAAGCTGAAGTCAAGTGCAGTATCAGCAATATCGTGCAAGAGTGCAAGAACCCCTCCCCCCTCACGCGATCCGTTGGCGAGGTGCTTTTCGTCATGCAATTCGCGAATTTCGGAGCCGATGTGACTCCTCGTCGTGTCGTGACCTGCTTTTGCACCGCGACCACCGACGGTGATCCGCTAGGCTCCGACTGTTCGCTGTTTGATATGCGGGAATCTACGACGTTCTCGGCGCGACTCGATGCATTTCCAGCTGTGTTTTTCCGCGACCGGTTGAAAGAAGCTGCCACCATGGGCAACCCGTTCCACTTTATTCTTCGTCGTACACAAACGCCGCGCGAGCGCCAAACTGTCGACCTTTCGCTTGCTGACGTGTTGCACCACGCCGAGACAAGTATCATCTCGAAACAAGAATCATCCATCATGCGGATGCGTTGTGGTCGCGTGACGAAGATATGGCCTTGATTCATCCACAGCGATACGGCGCATGCAAGCTAGTTGTTTGCTGTGAAGATCTTCCAGCCCGCACTTCATGGTTCCTCATATTTGGGCGGTATATCTAAATCTTCCTTGAAGACTGGATTTTCTTCTGTGGCCGGGCCTTCTTCAACGACTGGATCTTCCATTGTGACCGGGTATCCTTCGTCGACTGGGTATCCCACTGCGACTGGGTCTTCCACATCGTACTCGACACGCTCGCACAACCTGTTGAGCTCGAAGGTGAAGATAAGCTTCACCACCAGAGCTATCACGACTTGCGTGGCTGCAACGGTCAACCATGTCTTGGATTCGTTGTCCCAGTAGACGAGCAACAAGACGCTGCAAGCGACAAGCTGACAAATGTACGCGACTCCGACGACTTGCCAGGCTGATGGAGAACGTTAACCACTTATCAAACATCAATCGACCCAAGCACGACACTTTACCGCTGAGGCGCTCCATTGTGTCCCAGACATCTTGCACCCCTCGCCCGAACCGACTAAGCCGTCTTGTTGAGGCAGTTGCTGGTGCGCTCATTGCTCGCGGCGCCTGTTGAAGAGTTGCTTCCACCGTGCCGGACGCACGTAGCAGATCGTGCTGCATCCGGTCCAGCACGCGTTCTCGCGCTTGGAGCCCCTTGCGTTCTGTGTCCAACTGCTCACGAGCTGCACGTTGTGCCTCTGTATTTGTGACGGCATCTGCTTGCTTTCCGACTGGCGTTTCTCGATCTTTGCCGCGCTCTCTGGCCAGCGCTTCGCGATCCTGGACGAGTGCGCATTCTCTCTCCAGCACGCTGCGCGCCACGTCGTCGGCGCCATTTCCTCCGAAACGTTGGGCCCACATTGTGTCGTCACTTTTCCTTTCTTCTCTCTTGCGCGGTCGTGGGCGAAAGGAGAAATGTTGGTTTTCTTGGGGCGGGGAACTTGCGGCAACTTCAATCTATCGGATGCGGAATGAATGTCACTATACCGGTTGCATATCGGTATTGCCTGTATGCATTTGCTGAAAACCCCCAACACCGTATATCGATTGGATGAAATCATGTTCAACGATAGTATCGATTGGATGAAATCATGCTCAACGATAAGAGAAGATGGGGAAGCAATTTATTTTCTTTGCCTGCTTCTACCAGAGGCGGATTCCGTGATGTCGGGGAAACAGCCTCGATGGAGTTGCGCTCGTCTGAGGCTGTGGCAAGTCCATTGACTACACTGCAGAGCAACCAATCATCATGTGGGGTCTTCTCCCAAACGGATTCATCAGCAAGATTATCGATGTTGAAAGTTATCTCACTGGTCATGTCGACCTCCATCTCCACTCACTGCCTGTAACGCACACGAACCAACGTTCTCCAGTCTGATGATTCCTGGGTCTCTCCATGTCTGTGAGTGGTTCTTCAGATCGTGCACTCGAGTAAGGGCAGCTCGGAGCCGTCCGGGTGACCGCCCTTATCGATCGCGAGCGTCATGTCGATAGGAGTCGGCTGCAGCAAATCCTCCAGCTGCCACACGTTCCAGTCGGACGGCGGGTCGTACATGGCGTCGAATCTCGGGACCTCGATCTCGTCGTCGTCTTCTTCTTCCCCTTCGGCTTTGTCGAACATCTCTCCATTTGGGATCAAGTCCATAAGGTCCACATCTACGTACGCCGGCGACTCGACCTTCCAGTCGTCAGTCAGGACGCTTGTCCAGTCGTCGTGCGCTTGATCCTTGACGCGGCGCTGCGCGTAGCGCAGAATCGACTCGTGCGTAAACTGGCTGCGCGTCGTCGCGTCGACGCGGTGCTCGGGCTGCGAGACCTTTGTCTTCTGCTTGCGGAGGCCGCGCTGCTGGCGCTTGAGCTTCTGTTGGTATTTCTGCGCGTGGGTCTGCACTTGCTTGATCGAGCGCGTGCCCACGTGGTCCGTAATGAGCTTCCACGGACCGATCGGGTACATGGCCATGGCGTCAAGGAACCGCTCGTGCTCGTCTGCGGACCAGACGCCGCGCACCTCGCAGTGGCGCGTGTTGCGATGCATTCTCTCCGCAGCCCTGTGCTTTTCTCTGTCTCCTGTCTCGACTGGTTAGTTGGGCTTGAGGGCTTGGTCGCTTCTTGTCGAATGACGGTGTTGGCGCGTGGCCTTGCGCAATCGTGCGTGCTGGAGGCAAATGACAGAAGCGGCGATAACGTATGTATACCTGTGATAGCAGGTATACATACGTTGACAAATCACTATGGACTTCAGGTATACTGAGTGGGAAGTACTCACGGTTTGGCATTTCGGCGCCACAGTTTAAATGAGTGATGGTAGTTATCCGTTCCGCCGTTGCCTGACCTGTTGAGCTCGTCAGTGATTGGCTCAGTTAATATGGAAGATGAGACATGTGATCTTGAAACTGGGGTGCCTGACCAGTGATGGCAACGCCAGTATTGATACCGCCATTCGTCATTCGCCATCTGGAGAGCTGCTTTTGAGTCAGGCAACCTGACTGACTCAAGGAGGGGCGGCAGACTTCACAGCGTGGGAAAGTGGGGCTGGCCGGGTCACAAATACTATGGCCTAACATTTCGCCCTCCATGCGCTGTGTTATTGTGAGGTGCCAGTGCCCAGAGTGGTACAGTCCCACCATGGATTCGAGTTGGTGCAACCCATGCGACTATGTACCAACTGGCCTCTCTCTCCCAGCGTTCAGATCTCGACGACGCTCCGGAGCGATCTTCGTGCTTCGGTCGCCCGCCGCTGGCAGCGTCTTGAAGTGGTTGGGGACAGTGCACTCGTCCTCCGCCACCTTCGCGACAATCGACCTCCCAAGAACACCTCGGCTGCTATAACTTTGCTCTCAAGCGAGACGACTGGCGGACCAACTCGGCGTGACGAACTGGAGCCATCATACTCGCGTTAAAAGTTACTACATGCGCATCCTGAAGCGACGCTTCGATCGGTTCGTGCCTCTGTTTTTGTGTCCGAGGTGTGTCTTTGCGGATGTGGTCTGGTGCTTGCAGTCGGTGGAAAGCGAACCATGGGACGCCATCAAACTAATTCGTTTACAGAGTGCTTCACTATACTCTCTCGCCGCCACTCTCTTCTGCGGATGCATCCAAGTTCGTTGGCCTTCAACAGATAGACTACAGCGACGCGCAAACGAGGTGCGATGTCGAAGCCTTCTCAACTGTTGTGAACAGAGTGGAAAAGGGGGACCCAAATGATCCAGACTCCAGACTCCGAAGACCACACTCCACACTCCACACTCCACACTCCACACTCCACATTCTACACTCCCCAGTGGCTTGTTACGCGTACTACACGGTAGACTTTAATTAACGTGAGCTGGTCGAACATCGGCGTGGCGACGCAGTTTGTGCGCACCAATAAATTGGAGGATCAACCACCAACCGGCAATAAATTATTGCCGCAATAATTTATTGAGACCGAGCGGTAACTCCTCAATAATGCCATAGCCCAAGGGGGCTTCACCTCGCACGTGCGGAGGGGAGCCGTAGCCTCCTTCGGCGGCTGATGTGCGTAGAAACTTGAAGCGGAGTACTATTAGAGTACGTTAAACGATTCCTACAGCCGAGGGCAAACCTCACTTTAGTCCTGCGCGATGCGCAAGATATGACGTATGTGTCATTCTCTGTAGTCCGACAGCAGGTACTGTAGCTGTCCAAAATGGCGGTGTGCCTCCAGTTTATAGGATGCGTCATCTGCACACTGGTTTGTAAATCCATGACAGCGTTGGCTGTTGCGTCGGCCATCTTGTTGAAGGCTCGAAGGGGATGCTACGATACTTCCACGCATAGTGTACTTCAGAGTCAAGCTGCCGAAGAATCAGGTCGCTCTCCCCGACAACCTCCACCGTCCAACCTTTATCCCTCGCCCTGTGATCACGCTCCGGTATTCTGCGCGGTTGTTGGTCGTTGTCTGCTGAGCGTAGGACATGTTCGCACTCCATTCAATCCTCAGGTTGTCCGCGACCTCGTCCGATGTGTGTAGTAGCATCACTGCTCTCGAATTGCGTCATTCTCGTGATGATGGTGGTGTGTATTGAAGTACTAGATATGCATCATGGACCAAGGTAACCCCAAGGGCCCAATGCGCGTGCGCATCGCGTCCGTTGGCCTATTCCACATTACATTTGGGGAATGCCTGCCGTCGCTGGGCAGTGGATTGAACCTATCTGTGGTCTTCGGGTCGGGCGGAGGGGTAATTGCGTCATTCTCGACCTCACCGAACCGCAGAAGAAGATGACGCAGCCATACTTTAGCCTTCCTCTTTAAACAAACCTTTGTCGATGGATCACGAAGCTCTCCATTGCAAACTTGTACTGTACAGTACCGCTGCAGTGCTGCAACGACCAAGAAGTCCAGATTCATCCCAATGCCGGTCGATCTCTCTACTGGACGGACGCCGGAAGTGCAAGCTTTGCGGCACGATCACGAAAGCAAGAACGTAGGCAAGCCGCCCAGAAAATCGGCGAACGGAGCAGAACATGCACGCACTGTAATACAGTGTGCTGTACACGAAAAAAAAACTGGTGGGCCGTCTGCGTCCATACCCTGGCTGCTGTCAGCACAGTACTGCACTCGTCGCATCCTTTGCTGATGCATCCTACTCCTCTCGGCTGAAGTACAAGTGTATCTGTACACTCACAAATCGCAAATGATGACTGAGGTGCACATGTTGGTCTGTTCTCATCAAATCCTTGACCACAAGTCGCAGTTTTTTTCCGAAGGTTTCATACATTTTTGATCCCCAATAGTGATCAGCAAAAACATATCAATATAGGCGGGGATAATACAATCACGTAATTATACGTGGTAATCAGAGATACAGCATATTAATGATCTTATAGAGGTATCATGTGCGAGGATATTGACTATTGGTGCCCAAGGCTGTACAAGTATGCACAATGAATGATGGTCACGACCAGATTGACAGAAAGTAACCCACGTGGCAAGCCCATCGAAATGGAAAGCAAGAAAGGGCACCGGCAAAATAACTGAGGCAACGGACGCTCTCACGCTCCTGTTCGCTATTGCATTTCAGGGTCTCCCCTCTCCACCACTAATCCCCGTCGAGATGGACGCGTTGCACCTACAAAGGCCGCAGAAGATGCGGTCCGAGAGATGCAATGATCACGATAAGCGGCCGCCTGGCCGACTCGCTCGCCAATCAAGCCATGAACCAAGACGCCAGCTCTCAAGCCCTGCACCCCACCGCTCGAGAAGGGCATGCGGACGTCTATATGCATCTTACCAACGACCTGAGGCCATAGGAATCGTTTAACGCACTCCCAGTTTTTCCAGGACCTGCCGGTCCCCTCCGGAGCAATTGGGTACGTGTTCATCATCATGATAAGCGGCCGCCTGAACATGGCAAGACTCCTCTAGGAGCATCTATTGTAACCCACATATTATAGTACACTACCCACACCAACTGTATATCCCAAATCCACCCACAGACACTCACACCGCGCATGGGCGGGTCCGCATCTGCGACGCGCCCTCTACAAATGGGCTGTCTTCGAACGGCTTGAGCAGATCGGCAAACTGCCACTCGGCCCAGTCCTGGTGCACGTCATAGCTCCTCGTGTACATGGGCTCAACCGGGTCCACATCGACCATGAGATGCATGAAAGCTGCGTCTTTGGCGATATCCCCGGGCACCTCTTCCCACTCCTCGCACGAGCTACCGACGAGTTGCAAGCCCACAAAGGACGGCGGCGACTCCGGCACGTCCGACGCATCACAGGTATCCGAGGTCTCGGACGCGTCGGGCGTCTGTGGGGCCGGGGAAGTCGACTTCGACTCGTCGGCACTCTCCGTATCTTCTTCAACTTCCTCCACTTCTTCTCGTTGTTCACGACTGGCCAGCGGTCCTCGGGTCGGGCGGTTGCCCAGCTCGGTCGTGGACACGCGCTGCGCGTACCGCACAATGCACTTGTGCGTAAACTGGCCGAGCGTTGGCGCGTCGACGCGGTGCTCGGGCCGCGTGAGCTTGGTCTTGCGCTTGCGCAGGCCTCGCTGGTGGCGCATGAGCTTTTGCTGGTACTTTTGCGCGTGGGTCTGCACTTGCTTGATCGAGCGCGTGCCGACGTGATCGGTGATTTGCTTCCACGGGCCGCGCGGGTAGAGCGCCATGGCCTCGATGAACCGCTCGTGCTCGGGCACGGACCAGACACCGCGGACTTCCTGGCTGTTGTTGCGTGCTGGACGGGCCATGTCGGTTGCTCTCTGTCGGGGGGAGTGGGTGGTCGGTGGCAAATTGCAGACTGGCGTCGGCGGTGCTGGTGTCGGGGTTCTCTGGAAAACACACTGTGGCGTCGGAATGGAGGCGATGCATAACCAGGCCCTTGACGTACTGTACGGTATGCTTTGACTGTCGACATCCCTTTTGTGGTTGGAGGAATGTAATGGGCCGCTCCTGCCGAAGTTCGTAACCCTGGATTCCGTGGATCAGGAGAGGGGAAAGGCCTTTCTAGAATTTAGAAACCGGGGGAGCCGATATTCGTGGAGAGGAGACTGACCTGGGTTCGAGAACTGACTCGGGGAAGATGAACCGCAAAGATGGGGGACGTGGTGTATGTTTTATGAAATTTTGATAAATGGGATAGCAAGAGTGGGCTTCAACGTGCCAAAAATCCAAGCGCCAAAGTGGGATGGGCAAGTGACCTCCAATCTTACTTGACAGAACATTGAGGTTGTGATCAGTCAAAGAGAGGAGCATCGACACGAAGCGGAGGTGCTGACGCAGGCGACGTCATGGGCCAAGGTTCGCGAAGCACCAAAGCGAACTCATTGGACGTTGGTCCACGAGCCGACCCAGCGAAAGCTACAGGTGCGTCACAATGCTGAAGCTGAGAAACTGAAGCGACACTAAACCTCTCTCTCGGGAGCAACAATAGTGACACTGTAGGAAAACCTCAGTTTCCGTTCCTCCTATTCCGACGTACTGTAGGGTGAACAGACCGAAGAGCTACGCATTCGTGTGTCTCCAAGTTCGGATAAAAAGATGGGGTCGTCCGAAGAACAGATTAGGCGGGGTGACTTATGAGGCAGCGCCTTCCGGTGCTGTACTGTATCTTAGAGCTGGTGAAAAGGAAGGAGAAGAGGGAAGCAATGAGCAACAAATGGAGAGTTTTTGGATGTCATATATGAATAGGTCGATTGATGACGTTCTTGGGGCGGATGCACCAGCGAAACGCGGGAAGAGGGATTAGGGGTGCAGTTGAGAAGCTCACTTTTTTCGAATCAACATGGCTACATTTTCTAAAAGCGTGTTCGAAGTCGCACTTCTGTCAGTACATACGAGAGCACGCATAAACCCAGACCGACGCATCGGTGGATTACCATCTCTTCTTCTCATCACAGTCAAGAATAGCATTCTACGTTGCAACGACACTTCTAAATTTTGATTCCCTCGGTGTAAAACAACCAACGAACCGTTCAGGATGTGGTAATCTTGCGTCCATGCTCTGGTGAGGCTCGTTGAATGAACGCCAGCCCGAACATTCACAATGACGGCAAATACATAAAATTCAAGCAGGGTTTGAGAATTCCTTTTACTGCAGCGACTCTTACGTACTCGCGCAGCTGCGGCGTGCGTACGACTGGGCTTGGCCTGACACGGACGACGCACTGGGATGCACCTGATGTTCAAGTTTGGTCATTCTTTGGCGACTCGAAAAGGAAAACCAAGGAACGGAATCGCCAGATGCACTCCGCGACCGTGCCATGATGATGGGGTGGCACCAACACCCAAATCAAATCTTATGGATGAGCAGATTCAGCAATGCTAAGCACTCGTCGGTTCACGAATTATTGTGACCACTCCGAGGAGCCAGTCATTGACGACCTGTGGACGACACGAAGCGGTGCCCATGACAGAGGCGACGTCACCGCTGGTTCTTCGTGTGGCCATGCGGTTCGCGACCCAAGCACCATCACTACGTGTACTTGCTTTTTTGCTTGCCTAATGTAGAGTAGCTACAGTACATACTACGTAGTATACCGGTAAACCAGTTATAAACCTCCAAAAGAGTCCAGTTGACTCCCCGCAGTTGGTTGGCCAAACACTGACGCGCCACCGATGGACGCAAGACCTTGTTCTATTTGCACATTGCACGTATCAGATAAGAGCAACAATCTGTCGACAGAATGAGACCTTCGACATGGTGCACTGGAATGGGATGCGAACGAAAGCAGTAGGAAAGCCAGAACCGAAGAAGCCATTTATCGAACCAAGTTGAACAAGACGTTCGTTCAGCTGTATCGCGACGCGCGCGAGTTCTTTGTGCCCACGCGTCGTCGCTGGCACCACAGCTTCAAGCGTTATCGGGCAAAGCACCGGCATGATCTTTCTTTCTTTCATAAAACACGGAGGTGCAGAACAGCGTGGATAAAGAGACAAAGGAGAGGGAGCGAAGGAAAACGAGTGGATGGTCGCCTCACTCGTGATCAATTGAGTGCACTGTACGTACGACGCTAGATACGTCGGCAAGAGGTGGATGTTGAAGAAGCCTAGCTAGACAATTGTCAGATGGCTACACCTCCTTCCAATGGGTGTCACTTTAGCGAGGGGATCAAGCTGCAGCGCCGGAACTCGAGTAACAAACAAAAAATGACCAATACGTTAGATAAACAACGTCCGCAAGATTCCATGAGACTGCATGTACAGCTACATGCGGCTGCTGGATTTGTGTCAGCAAGCCATGAGAGAACCACACCGAGTGGAAGCTGATCAGTCTCTTAGAGAGAAAGAGACTTTCTTCGTGAAATGCTGAGAATGGATTGCATTGGGAGTGAATGCGCAAACGCTCTTGACACACCAATCGAACATTGACGAAGGATAGTGTGGGCTCAAACGAAACAATGAGAATCTACACTATGTAAGTGAGGATACAGATTTACTTCGACTGTATGTGTTTCGCTTGAATGGTGTACTGAAATTCACCTAAGTCTTCCGTATACATATGTATATTCATGGCATGTGGGCGAAGAACCTGCACGTACTTGAACTTGAAGTTGACGACGCATTGAACTCGCCAGCGACAGCACCTGGACACGTGTGCTTCGTGTAAAGCGTGGCTCGCCTCTTCCAATCAAAAGTCAGCCTCAGCAACACGATTGGGGACTACTGTACGGTATAAACTTGCCTGCAATCGCCGAGCTAAAATGCTCGCGGTTTCTATCGGTTTACAATGGCGATTTTGACTCCAGCAATTGAGTGGATTACCGCTGCCACTACATCAGCGAGATGGCATTCTGGACTTTGAAAGGGGTCTACTATATCACGCTGGTGTGCCACTGGAGGAGATTGCCGAGACCACACACCCGTCCTCGAGCGACCCAGCGAGTAGATTACCAGCGGAAAGGGCGGCTTACCGTGCAGAATCAATCATCTTCCCAGTTTCTTCATTGTCTTTACTCGGTCGTACATCGCTGGAGCAACTCGAGGTTGCCGCTTGAACGAAGAGAGACCGCTCAGGAGCTGATACGGAGGGGAGAGATTGGAGCCTGCTCAAACTCAGGCCATGAAGAAAACCTGATGCTCCATGAACGCATGAGCCCCAATTATTAATAGTGGCCCACTCACGCCATCAACGAACTTGTGGTGTAGCGACTCGCTACTAGCGAGTGCAGCCATTTCATAAATAGTGTGGGCCACATGAGATACACTAAAATATATTCCATGTGGCCCACACTATTGAAGCCATCATATTATGATGGCTACAATGGCATTGGCCTCTTCGATGTCACAACATTTGAGCAAAGCAGCGGGATCCACGTGGCTATCACTGCATTCGGTTGTCCTATCATCGGCAGGCGTGGGTCGCTTGACAGCATTCCTCGGCAACATTTTTCAAAGCTTCATATCTCCGTCACTAGAACTCCTTTCCTCCCCGCTCTTTCGCCAATTTGTAGGCGAAGCGTGAGTGAAACTCGTAGTGCTGCTAACTCGGAACAGAGGTTCAATGCCTTAGTATCTTTTCGTCCCACTTGCTCTCATATAACTGGGCTGAAAAGCGGAGCGGGCGTGGGTCAAATGGTGGGTAATGGGCATGTGTACAGCGGAGTCTGCGCGCAACACATATTGTCTCAGTTCGAGATGCTCCGTGTGCTTGTTGGTCTTGGCGCCGCCGAGGAGGCTAGCGATTCCTGTCGAAGGGGTATCGGGTTCTAAGTAACTAATACCAAAATCACAATACACACACACACACACACACACACATACATACACACACACTTGTCGCCGCCAAAGAACGCGGCTTCACACCAGACAAGGCTCAGTATTACGACACTGCCGCGCGTTGAACGCGCGGTGCGGTTTGATAGCCGCACAGCGATATATGGGAGAGGACTGGGTATAGTATCCTTCTTGGCTGGTTTTGCAAAGTTAATCTCAGTGGTAATCACCGCCGTTAGTGAAACTCTATGATGATCAGAAGTTCATGGTTCTCGCTTATATAACTACTTCGCTCGATATAACTGAACAAACTCCACCTTGACATCATCGGAACTTCATGATATCATTGACTGATGCGCTGTGGAGGGTTGAATGATTATCGTAGCGGACTTTTCTTCTGCACTTTATCAGTCAAGCTAGTTATGTGCATCGCCGCTGGCAGGTAGGAAAAGAGGACTTGGATGCTTATAGTCGAACGAGGTCACTGATGCAGCGAGATTCAACTTGTATGTCGTAGTCGTCGAGGCAAACGTCCGGGTTGCAGTGTACAGTACAGTCGGCGAGTGCAGATGCTGGTGGGTGGGTATCGTCTCTCGTATCGTCGGTGCTTCATGTCGCTGAGGATCACCCAGAGTGTGTCCAATATCACGCTACACACCACGTTCCACGAAGTGATCATTCTTTGAAGGCGGGCTGGTGTTGGCGGCGAAGCGTGTGGTCCAAGCCGAATAGAACGTGGCGTCATCCTGGGAGATCGCGGAGCACACGTGATGATGAAACTGAAGTCGTTTACGCACAATGTATAATATATACCTAGCCTCGGCTGAAGATCATTGCTCAAATGGGCTTGGAGCTGGGCATGCCCAGAGCGTGCCGATGGGTGGAGCACTTGGGAGCTGGTGCCTGTTTCCACGGCGAGGTTGGGTAGGGAATCGGCCATCTTGTGCAGACGAGGAGGGTGGAACCAGTGGCACACACCAAGGTGATCCGCTAGGCTGCGGGCTTGCGTGTAGAACCGGAGGAGCACGAGGAGCACACGTGCCTACGCATTGATATGCCTACGCATCGATATCAGCTCGCCAAACACGACGGCTTATTATTAATGCAGTAGACGGCAATTGAAGGAAACCGACAAACGGATGCTGGTAGTACATTCATAATATCTTAGACACGGACTGCATCAATTGACGGTGCCCAGCTCATGATGATATCCAGAGCCTCCAACAGTTCGCGATCCTCAAGCACGTCAATCCCTCCTGAGGATTCGTTGATGCTTAATGTGCGATAGCTTGCTGGATATGGCACAGGCTCGATCGCATCCATCATTACATCCAACTCCGACAGAGTACTGCAATCCGAGTCCTCACTACACTCGCTGACCGTCTCCTCCGACCCACTCCATACTGGTCGCGCAGTATCGCTCTTCCTCTGTGTCGGGGCCACTATCCAGCCCTTGGTGCTCATTATCTGATCAGCGGTGGCCGTGTCCACGCGGTGCTCGGGTCGCTTGGACTTGGTCTTCCACTTGCGCAGTCCGCGTTGGTGGCGCATCAATTTGTGCTGGTATTTTTGCGCATGGGTCTGTACTTGTTTGGCGGATCTCGTGCCGATGTGGGCTGTGATGAGGGCCCAGGGTCCTCGTGGGTAGATTGCAATGGCTTGGAGAAAGCGCTCATGTTCGCTCGTCGACCAGACGCCTCTACAAAGACTGCTGGAGTTATTGGGTGGGACCATGATGCTGGGAATAATTGTTGACTGTGGTAGTTGATTTCAAAATGACGAGCCTCCTTTGGGACGGAAACAGTGAGGGTGGACTACCCCTGCAGTCCACCCTCGCAATTTTCCTTGGGCAGTTGGACTCTGGTTAGGGAGAGGGCAGATTGAGACCAACTGCCCACCTTTCTACGGACAGCTGCAGCGCAGGAGAGACATAGGGCGACTAGTAATGACCGGCCATCCAGAAAACAAAACAAAACAAAAAAAACGTGTTTGGGAAGGACGGGTGATTGGTACCGACGGCTGACATCGCACGTTGCTCTGCCAGAGCAACGTGTGCGATGCGGCTACATCACACTCATTTTCGTGAGACAAGGAGATCTGTTTGATGGGAAGGATGGGTGGCCGTGTCAGGCGCAATTCAATGGGTGGGCGAAAAAAACAGAGGACAGCCAGGCAGGCGTCAGTTGGCTGGGCAGCTGGATCCACCTTGATCGTTGCCACCAGTATAAGTACTTCTGAACTCGGCAGCGTTGTGCTGAGTAAGTAATACACCCGGTGTACTACAGTAGTATATTCACAGATCGGTACATACACAAGGATCCTCCCGGTGTAACGACTCAGCCTTGATTCGTCCAAGAGCACGACCAACGCTGCAGCATCAACCTTGTCTGCCAAAAGCCAGAACCACCAGTGCTACAATCAAGCCACTCCGCCAGCCGCTCATAGGGTGCAGACTCCGCTAGAAATTCAGCTCTGTATTTCTCAGACTCCAGGCTCGGTGTAGCGGCGACAACGTCCTGCAGCCGTTGAGACAAGCACGAGGGATACGACATACTACTTTCTCACAACCAAACGGTTTAAACGCTCCTATGTTTATCTCGGCATGACACCGCGTATCGTCTTCGGCGAAGCAGCCGGATATCGTGCCTTTCCTGACGCGTGCCGCGACGTCCTAATCACCATGCTATGATTTCTCTTCTACCAAGTGCATGCGCACGATGCTCCAGAGTGGCTTGGGAATGGCAGCTGCGGGGATGGATACCTTCCTGTACGTGCACTGTAGCTGTTTATTCTGGTACTGTACGTATACGAACGATATCGATTCGCGATGAGTGCGTGCGTGCTGCTACTGCAGTTTTGGAAGAGCTCTGACTCACCACTAGTGAGTGAATCCAAACTGGCGTGGGTGACGATACTCTTACATTGAATGCGAACCGCCACTCGGGAATGTACTTGCTTCCAATCGATCCTATGTACAGTACAGTAACGAGACTCACATGGAGACAGTCAACCCCATTTGGTCGATCAGACGAGACTGATCATGCATGGTGTGCTGCTAGGTATTCGTCCAGTTTGTCCGACCAGATTCTGCTTCTTTGAGGCCACCCAGCACCCCCGCATATAAACCTCATGCCGACAACACGATAAGCGGGTTGTCGGTATGAGTGCACTCGCTGGGCCCAGCTCCGCAAATACCGCGCGGATTTGCTGGTCTACGCGACCTCTCGTCAATAAGCGGGATTTCCCATGTGCACTACTGTAGCTGCAAGACGCACCAAATCTGCGAAAACGACGCGTGATTCCTTTTGGAAGTTTGGGCGCTCGCGTCGGGACGGGAGTCCGTGGTCGGGGGGAACGACGGTGATGTTATCTCGCTCGGATGGACGTTTCGCATGCCAGGATCTTCTGGGGTGCGCTTCAGTATGCTGGATAGTCTGCACTTAAGTATCCATCAACCGATGAATGCACGTACCGGTATTATCATTGGTCGGTGCCCACTCAATCCACAGACGATACTGCGTGATGTTGTTATCATCCGTCGGTGTTCACCTCAATCTACAGACGATACTGTGTGGTGTTGATCTCCAGGAACCAAGAGAATACAGTAGTACTGTTGAATATTGTTGAACTGTGTTGCCGACCCCGTGCGTTGCATGCAGTCCACTGGCTTCACTGGGACTCGGTCAGTGTCATAGTATCTGCAGTTGGCCACTAGGAGAGAGCACTTGGTTCCAGACGCTTTATTGGCACATAACGAGCCATCAAAATTCACAGTTGTAGTCTCCATCATCAGCAAGGCGCTCACAGGACGAAACCCTCGCGAATCACGATTCTCGACAACATCGATTTGGGCGACAAAAGAGCACTGTATGATCTACGAACACTACAGAGAACATCTCCATACATGTCTGATCAAAACCCGCCCAGAGGAACGCCGGTAATGGTGCGACGACAGAATTGGAGTTCTCCAGTTGCACCACAATTTACAGAAAACGAGGAGTGTCGGTCGATAGCGAGTCTCTCTTAAACACTCATATGAACGGTAGATATCGTCAGGATAGGTGGCATTGACACTGGCAAGTCCGACTATCGCTCGCGCTGTTGATGATGGGTTAGCTTTTAAGCTAGTTGGGTGCGAGAAGACAGGACTTTAAATCTACAGCAAATACATAAATACAGAAACTGATCTAAATGTACAGAAATTGTTTCGTCACAGGCTGGTTGACAGCTTCTAGTGCCATATCTCTAAACCTTGCTACCCTGCATGCATGGAATCGTGGGTTTTAACCCTAGTCGGTCAGGCGGAGGTGGTTTTATGGTCACTATAGTGCGGGGAGGGATGAAACACCCTCTGTGTTTATTGACATTTTCATTGTATATTGAGGTCAAGGGGCAGGTTATATTACGTTTGTTCATTGTATTCTTGTTTTTCTCTCGGGTGCGAGAGTCCGCGATGTCAAGCTGGACGATCCTTGCAGATACTGACAGTACTCAACAATAACACTAGATAACTTCACTTGCAGGAAAGCACTCGCACACAGACAGATGATCTGATCTGAACCACGCAGAATAGATCCCGGGCGGCTCGCCGAGAGATTTCGTGGCTGGACACCCAGAACCAAACACGTACGTACGGGAGGGATCGAAAAGAGTTTGGGGTGTGATCTTTAGATACTCCCAGAGGAGATCGCTCTCGATGATAACAGTTGTCTTGCACGAGCCACCAGCTGTGTGTGTTGAAAGGATTAGGCTTACGGGAGTATTGCTTACCGGAAGTACGGTAACTTATGGATAATAATATCGGATTCTACCTATTAGGGTCTAATAGGTAGACTTTAGACGTCCCTCACCAATTACAACAGTAGCCGGCAGAACAAAACGAAGATCTGTCTGGTGTCGTCGGAGGGGTACGACAATAGGTGTTCATTCTTTGGAAGATCGTCAACATCCCGATCAAAAGGACAGCCACATATATCGTCATCAGCACTCACACGCTGTGAAGAGAGGGGACAGAGTGAGAGGAACTGGATCGAGCAATCTAACACTGCTGCATACAGTGTAGAAATGGGAAACAATCACCAGTTGCGACGCTTGAATGTCCTACCCGATATCTGTAGTAGGAGCCTGTGTTGATTTTTGGTGTCACTGATCCTCATCTGCGACTTGGACGGCGCTGTTTACGAAGGGAACAAGTGCTGCCGGGCAAATACTGTACAGTACACACATCAATACGTCATATAGCATGTTTACCTCATGACCGAAAGTCGCCCTTGAGCGCGTCTGTCATTTCTGAGCCCTGGGAACCAACCAGAATATGTCGCAGAACCACAACAAAAGAAGACGGTACTAACTATTCTTCGTACATCGCGATACATGGTGCACACCGTCGTCTAATTCAGGACAGGACATGACATATATTATAAATAACACAGTACCAATGTGTTGTTGTGGAGCACTAAAAAAATGTGCGTTCTAAATGAAACTCAATATATGACGTCCAATTCCGAAAGGCAGACGTTTGTGGCGCGCGACGAAGTGAGCCACACGAGAAAAAAAGCATCGCTCTAGAAGAATTCTGGGTCTCGTTTGCCGAAATGGTTCCACGTTCCCTTTCGCGCTTATCCATTGTATGCTATCAGAAGAAGAGTAGCATCCGGCTCTGGTCTTGCTTGGCCTTTCGGGACACGATGTGTCGCCTGAAAGACCAGTCATTTTGCTGGCCGTTCCCACATGATGTGCCGTACAGTACCAGTAGAGCCTGTTGAGCCACTCACATCGTCCGCGTTACAATACCCGAAACCACCCGTGACTGCGCTAGAACAAAAACAATACAGCGAAACAGCCGCGACGCGACGTCTCCGGTACATTATGCTGTACAATCCACACCGATTTTCAAACACGCCAAATTTGTGTATGTTGCGTTGTATCGCTTCGGAATCTCCATAGCACAAAAACAAAGTTAATTTAAGAGCGACATCATAACCATGATGACGGTGTCAATGCCACACCACGCAGAGCATCATCAGGGCTCGGTATTTTCCAATCATTCAAACCAATATACTGCAACATTTATATTCAATTAATGAAAAGAGACTTGGTGCAAGGGGATTGTGAAAGACTATGTGGTAATTTGTCTGCGAGGCCGAGATAGACACTGGGGACGCTCAACACCATCTTCCGCGCTCCAACAATGACAGTGGTGACAACCCCTGAACCTGAGTGCTTAAAATCTAGCTCAGTTCAGTATCGCGGGCAGGATTGACTGTCCCAAAATTATATTGACCGGCCGCACTGTAGAAGGGTCGATTGACAGGACCGTGGATAGATCGCGGCATGCCACTCAGTCCAGGGAATGCGAGCGCTTCCTTCGATTGCCAAGCTATTAGTAGATCTCACTGAGTATAATTTACTTGAAACGCTACAGAATGTCCTCTCCTGCCATCCGTTGTGGTAAGAAGCACTTTATACTCTGCTAAAGCATATTGGAGGTGGCAGTGAGTTCCAATAAATTGGTTCTTCTCCACTATAATAAAATTTAAAAAATCCTATTATACAGTGGAGAAGACCCAATTTATAGTCCAGTACGTATGGTGCATCGATACGGAAGGTGTTATTTTGCAGACCAATCCCTGTTCGCATTTCTCCTAACTTCATCCCCTTGTGCATTTGCGTGGCCATCCTTCCCACACTCCCACGAAACTAACGCAGTTGACCAAACAACACAGGCTCGTCCGCTGTCGCCTTGTCGAAGAATCGCGACACCATTCTGGTTTGCATCACGATGTCGTCTCTCCCTCGCGTTGTCGAGACACTTCCTTCTGCAGATTGAGATGCGGCTCGATCACAGTGACCAACGCAGGGGCGGGATGGGGTGTAAGACCATCGGTACTCTCACCCAACAAACAAGATGGGCGCCATCCTTCTACATGTGCCAAACAGACTGTGGAGCATTGTGCAAGACAGTACACTGTACTACAGTACTGTACAGTGTACACTGTCTTGGACATTGACGGTGCGGCTACGCGGCTATCCACTTCCCTACAGGCCAGCAGTCTCGATTGGGAATTGGCACGAGAGACTTCAGCAAATCTGTCACTCGCCATATTACAATTTGCCGCCCAGCACAACAACTACTTCCAATACAAATGGCTTCTTCCACTACCCCATGTCGGTCGCGCGGTGTCTGGTCGACCAGCGAGCACGAGCGCTTCCTCGAAGCTCTTGCGATGTACCCGCAAGGCCCCTGGCCGCTCATTACAGCCCACATCG
>JAADVZ010000207.1:0-41829 GCA_023335925.1 Pythium phragmitis | reverse complement strand
TCAGCAATGCACCAGCTACCTTCAATAGATGCGTCTCGCATCTATTGCGGCCTGTGCGAGCGTTTGCACCAAGCTACTTCGACAATGTCTTCATTCATAGCCGCGCTATGGACGGAGTGACCGACGTGGAGGTCACTCCTCCACGTGCGCCAGGTTCTCACACTTATGCGCGAGCATAAGCTGTATGCGAACCTCAAGAAGTGTATCGTCGCTGCGAGCGAGATACCCGTTCTTGGGTGCATCGTCGGAAAGAACGGCGTACGCCCTGATCCTGAAAAGATCAAGGCGATCAAGGACTGGCCGACGCCAGTCGACGTCAAGGGACTTCGCAAGTTCCTTGGACTCGCGGCGTACTTGCACAAGTACTCGCGCAACTACGCCGAGATGACCGTCCATCTTTCTCGATTACTCAAGAAAGTTGTCAAGTGGACTTGGGACTCTGATTGCCAGCGTTCCTTGGCGGCATCAAGCAGAGTTGATCGAATTGCCAGTTCTGGCGATTGCGGACCAGGACAAACCATTCCATGTGGTTTGCGACGCCAGCGACTTTGCCATCGGCTGTGCGCTGATGCAGTTCGATGACGACGGCGCTGAGCGCGTCGTCTGTTACCAGTCGCGTCAGCTGCAACCAGCTGAGTATGACAAGGAGCTCCTTGCCATGAAGCACGCGCTGGCGAAATTTCGCGTCTATCTCCAAGGAGATAGACTGTTCACCGTGTTCACGGACCATGCATCTCTACGCACGGCTGGATTACGAGCCGACGCCGTCGAGCAAGAACAGCGAGATGAATGCTGTTGGCACGCTGAATGTCAGCGTCCAGACGTCGTCGATTCTTGACAACGTTCGCGACGCGTATGCCCACGACATGCTCGTCGTGCGCTTGAAGGCCTTCCTCACGGAACCTCACCGGAAGCGAAAAGGCGCTTGCCGACATCGTATCGATCGATGGCCCATCGATACACTCAGAGGAACGGCCTACTCTACTACAGCGCCGTTACCGACGGCACGCCACGTGTCGTCGTGCCGGAGGATCATGATTTGCGCTTGCGGATCATGTACGAGTACCACGATGCTCCAGCGAGTGGACATCGTGGGTGTGAGAAGACGTATCTCACGCTGAGTCGCGACTTTTATTGGCCACGCCAATATTAGTTCGTCCGCAAGTACGTCCGTGCTTGCGAGGTCTGGCAGCGGGTGAAGCTCGTTTCCCGCCCTCGCGAGTGCATTCGGTAAGCGATGATACGTCGGGATCTTTCGGACAACGAAGTCAACCAAATCATCGGTTTTCTTCTCCGCCAATTGAAGCCGGATGGCCAGTTACGATACGGCGCTATCAGCAAAGTTGCTCGGCTCGTTGGGTGTCACCGCAATACGGCTTGTGCAGAGTGGGAGCGCAAGCAATGCTCAGAGATTTCCCGGCTCGGGGTGGCTCTAAGCCGCTCTACAACATTGGGAGATCAAAAATGCGATCAAGAGCATGCCTGTGTTCGAACAAATGAATGTTCGCTCAACCGCCGGTGCTATTAACATCCCAAAGTCTACACTCCACCACTACATCGGCAAGGACTGTCCACTTCGACGTGTTACGGTTCAAGTACGGCCGACGCTCACGGACGAGCAGAAAATGGCACGCCTACGCTTCGTCGTGACGCATGTTGAGCGCCCAATTGGTAAGTAATTATATTGCCTATGTTTGGGCTTTCACTAACGCTCTTGCAGGTCTGCGTGTATTGTACTTCCAGGATATGTACGACGTAATACGCGTCGATGAGAAATGGTTTTACCTGTACAAGGTATCATCATATTTCATCCTCACAGGGGACGAGGACGCGCCACGTTTGACGTGCCCGAGCAAATGCTTCATCACGAAGATCATGGTTTTTGCGGCCGTTAGTAGGCCTCGCTACCACTACGAGAAGAAGCGGGGGTTCACGGGGAAGATCGGGATTTTCCCCATCGTAAAGAAACGGGAAGCGATGCGCATCACCAACAACCAGTCCAAGGGTGATCCGGTCACTGTTCCTCTAGCTGTCGACAAGAAAGTGTGCAGTGATGTTCTCACGAATGACCTCCTGCCAGCGATCCAGAAGCAATGGCCAGGTACGTTTGCTGCGCAGCCGGCAAGAAATGAACGATTAACATGTATTTATTGTGTGGTTATAGGCAGGGGATCGAAAACAATCTACATTCAACAAGACAATGCGAGTCCTCACGTGTCGGCCGAGCAGGCCATCGCAGATTCCACTCTTGCTGGTCAAGGCTGGAGTCTAAACATCCGCCGCCAGCCCGCAAAAATATCGAGCGTTCGGAGTGGATTTATGAGGTCACGTCGGTGTACGCATTGCGGCGCCTTGCCACGATTGTGCAGCCTTCCTACTACGAAGAGTTGTGGGCTCGAGGTCTCATGCTTGGAGACGACGCGTTGATGGGCATTGCCTTTGAGAACCGCGTGCACGCGCTGGCACATGCTGGGGAGAGGATTGAGCTGCAGATGCGAGCGTACGACCGCAAAAAGAAAGTGGGAAACCATAAGTACGCGACGTGGAATGTCGAAACCAAGTCGTGCCACAACGACGGAAGGGATGCAGCGGAGTGTGCTGCTCATGAGCAAACTGTCGACATCAAATGACGACTATTGGTATCCACTCACTCGCTCTTTGGTGACGATCGACTGTGTGGCCAAGCTGAGCGTGGCTGCAGATCGTGACGCGGTGGCGTTGATCCAGATCACCAAGTCAGACCACCACTCGCTCGATTCGGTGGCGCTTGACGGATATGCAGCGATTTTTCGGAACCGCAGCAGATACATCGTGTCGGTGCGATGAGTTTCGGCTCGTAGCAGTTGATCCTCGGACCACTGTGCCGTTGTATGTGGCGTACATGACGTCCTAGGCCCTCTGAAAGACCGCTTCACTTTTCTCGTCGCAGTTTTCATGGAGAGTCGTGGGGTACGCAGATGATGCTTTTGAGAAAGAGACCGAGTTATACGGTATTGTGCCTTGCTGTCGTATTTGTTTACTTTGGTCGTGGTGCAGATGGACCGGCGAGCTCAACGGTCGAGATGAGAATGCGCCTAGCCCTAACCAAAACCATTCGCTGCGTCTTGACCATGAAGCAGGTAGCACCAGTGGCCACGATCACAAGCGTCGTTGTCATGTGCATGGTACGCCAGTTTGAGTCAAGACCGGACTTGCCCCTGAGGACGAGCGACATGACATGAAAGTTCGGGTCTATTGGAGTGCTAACGATTCCTATAGCCGAGGGATCCCTCTACTTAATCCCACGCGCTACGCTAGAGGTGGCGAGTGTGCCATTCCCGGAAGTCCGAAGCCAGCAGGCTTTCAATGGCCGCCGTCCCTGAGGACGAGCGTCGCGACTATGAGGTTGAACAACGTGATGCCTTGGACTGTAGCTGAACATGCTCCAAGGTCCACCTCTGAGTGGCCTGAATCGAGTCCTTTTCGTCTTGCGGTTCGTATAGATGACGGATGCCCAAAAGACTGCGAGATGGATGCGTCTGCGTCGATGCGTACCGAGAGACTTCAGTGTCCCTTTTCCTCACTGAAGTCCCCAGCGCCGCCGAGAACTTAAAACCGCGCAGCTCGAGCGTGTAGGCGGCGGCCACCAGGTCTTCGGCGCTGTGGACGCCGCTGGCCTGTCCAGCGGGCAAGACCAAGACCAAGGGCCCACGAGTTCAATCAGTCCCTTCTGACAGAGGAATGGGATTGATTGTGACATTTATTGAAAGCGAAAGAGGAGAATGGTCTTGAAGCACGTGACTGGACCTGACGGGGGATGCGAAGGTCTCAGAGACTTTTGGCTACATTTTGGATGGTGACTTTTGGCGGGTGAATAGTTTTGTGGGCGATCTGTGGTGGAGTCAAAGTCTCTTGTAGAGGGTTATGCTCCCTTATACGAGGAGTTCAGTTGGCACACCAATCAGAGTGATGGTCAGTTCGTCGATTTCAAAACAGCCAAGGTTTTCTTATAAATAGGTTTCAGACAGGGTTTGACCAGGTAGGTGCCAAGGATCAATGGGTGTAAGGTACAGTATACAATCGCTGCCCTTTAAACAGTAAGTGCCTACGAAACAAGAGGAAGTATATTATTTATATGATCTTTTCTCGGATTTTTGTGCTCTTGTAAGAGCACAATTTCTGCTCCCCAATTTCACCACACAAAAATCCAGTCAAAATGACCAAAAGTTGCCTAAACGAGCATATGAGAATAAGAGCACGAAGTCTGCAGACCAAAGTACAGTTTCCAATGGAAACTTCCTAATGCCGTGCGTGGCCTGGGAAGCTCTGGATATTCACAACCTCAGCTGTAAGCAAACGACATTTACGGTGCCCAAGCACTCACAGCCTAGCCGTGTTCCTTGAACACATAATGGGTTATTATGGGAGTCATAATCGGTATTATGTCAATAAACACGGAAAAATCTTGATCAGTATTATTCCCCAATAATCGCCCTTTTCGGAATCTGCCTTTGAGTCTTAGAGGCAGATTATGCCGAGGCCGAGGCCGATTCCGATTATAGTTTTTTGTCTTTGGCGAGCGCAATGATTGCCGCCTGCCAAGCCAGCAGCTCTACTATAGAAAGAAGTCACGGCAGCCGGACAGAGAGGACAAGAACGAAGAACTCTACGAGCTCTAGATGTCGCTCCACGTGCAGTCAGTCGAGTTCGTTTCCTTTAACGCAAACATCAATGAGATCGATGGAACACTGCTTCTCTCCGGTGAGCAGGGAAGTTACCATCATGTTGAGCTTCCGCAGCATAGCGAGCGCATCAGCGTCATTCTCGTTGGAAGCGTCCATCGGTTGAAGTTACTTGTTCGAAACGTAGCGCGACATGTCACTACCTGTACGTATTGAGAGAGTGACTACACTAGTCACAAAAACGTAATCGCGGATTCTCGTAAAAGACTGATTACGATTATCCGAAAAACGATTCTGTAACTCGAATCGCCGATTCACCATAATACGGATCCAGCGCGAAGGGCCTAGGGCCGAATCTGCTAATGTCCGGGGCGTATAACGTCCAGAAATTCGCAATGTCAACTATTATCTGTTTCAGTTAATAAGACACATTGTATTTTAAAGCTGTTTCTTCAAATCTGATCAATCGTGGTTCAAAAGGAAAGCTTATTCTGAGCTTGTTCTGAGCCTTTTTAAATAAATGCAAACGGATACCCACAACCGACATAATGGCTCTTGAAATTAATCATCTAAATCTAGGGCAATGTGATCGGCAGCCTCGAGATAACCATCTTCAACTTTGATGCAGTGATCGACGTACTTTCGTGATGGGCCGATGTGCTGCTTCAACATCTACTGTACTTCAAGGAAGTCGTTTTGTACCCTATGCAACGGGCTCAGAAGAAAAGTGATATCGTGCCTAGTAACCTAAGGTACCATCGACTCCCATCATAGGCCAATGGTATCTCGCTGCTTATGAAATCTAGAATTGAGCATCAGAGGCGAAGCTTCCACGGAGAGATTTAAGCACTGCCTGCACGACATCGACGTGCTTGCGCTGAATGGCAAACTGCTCTTCGTACTGCTTTCGCTGGAGTTCGAGCTGCTCCTCAAAGTGCTTCTTCTGCAGCAGCATCTGCTCTTGCTGCACGTTGGCGATATGCTTTGTCACGCGCGACGCCATCTCCTTAAGCTCTGTTGATCCACCGACTGAGGCAGCTTGTATGGCGGAGATATCTGGTCTCGTCGCCGGTATCGATGTTGGCATCGATGTGACTCGCGTCGGACGGGGTGGAACAACCACCTTCTTCTCTGGGCTGACCTTCTTGCGCTTAGCCGCCGGGATTTCCTGGAACCTGGTAGGGATGTCCTCTTGGGAGGTTTCAGGATCTTCGTCAGTGTCTTGAGGAACCAGTACTGGACTTGGGGCTGGCATGCGCACAGGCGTCACAGCAGCCAAGTTCTTCTGCATCATCTGAGAACTCGCTGATGAAGACAACTCAGCGTAGTGAGCAGGCAGGCGAGCGAACTCGGTTCGTGCCAACATGGGAGATGCCAACCTGGCGGTCGGAGGGGTCGGCATGGCAGCCACTGCGTACTGAGCGGTTGCACGTGTCAACTCGGTTCTTGTCAACACGGGAGATCCCAGCCTGGCAATCGGAGGTGTCGAGATGCTCGCAGATATCGTCAACATTTCTCCTTCTGTGACAGCATTCAACTGAGGAGATGGAATCTCGCTCAGCGCTGCTTCGAAGCCCATTAATCCAAGTGGTCCACTTGCTAGTGGCGAAGCAACCTGGGGAACGACGGCAACATCCACTTGTTTCTCCACAGTCGAGCCTCCCGTCTTCTCCTCCTGGAAATACCGCTGGAGCACAGGCATGTACGTTGGCGGGCGGTCCGCTTGCGTCAATTTGGCTGGATCCTTTGTTGCCATCGTCTGCGCCCATGATCGGTGCTGCGACTGCCACTTGGAAATCGCGCGACGGATCTACCACACCGGAAACAGATCGTCAAACGCCACTTTTATGCTTCACCTGTCCCTCCACTATCGACTCACCTTTGTTTCTGGCAGCAGTACGCCATGAAGCGCGTGAAGCTGCGCTGCGAGTGTGTTCCAAGCCTTGCGCTTGGCCTCGTTGCCCTTGGCGCTGTCAATCGCGCGAGCGATCACTGGGTCCTTGAACCGCAGCGCAAGCACTGCGTCGATCATCCCGCCAGTCCACGCGAAGCGCTCATCCACTTGTGCTATCGCGGCGACCGTCGTAGCCGCATCCACGGCCGACAACGTTCCGCTCGTCGCCATCTTGCTTGTTGGCCACGCTGGAAGATTTCCCTTTGAACGCGAGGTTTCCCTTCGACTTTCCCGCCCCAACTCGACGGGAAGAATGTCGGTCATTGTTTTTATGTGGCCCACACACAGAAATCGCAAGCATTGATCTAATTAAGTATGTTGAAGTTACTCAGATGCGCAGGACAAGCCTGATTGCTGTGAAACGCCCGTGGATGTGAGCTCCTTGCATTGGGCACTTATATTGTTCAGAATCGCGGCGGAAGAAGTGGAGCGATACGTAAAGTTAACACAGCTAGGTACGTACACCTGAGATCGAGCTCGTCGCTGTCTGTACTAAAGCGAAACGACACAAAACGCCGAAATGTCGCACTCCAGAATAGCCGCCAGCAAAGCTAGCCCAGCTTTAGCGCGCTAAGAACAGGGATGCGCCTTGTACCACGTACTCAACTTCACATAAACTCCAATGCGACCTTTGACTGCCGTTGGGGTTTCAGCAACAGCAACCAGATCGATCAGCTCGACAACGTCTTCATTTTGCACTTTGAAACTTTCTCCAATCAATTGACCGTGACGCAGCGCGCATTGGCAGCAAACGATGGGCCGTATGTCGATCCGCAAGCTTGTCTTGTTGGCACTCAACCTCGCGTCGACGATCCTCACGCTACTTACCGGCTTGCGCGAGAACCCGCTGATCGCGCTTGTTTCTGGTCGGTACGACCTCATCCGCGCGCGGATGAACGAAGGATCCATCAACTACAACGTTGTGCGCGACGACATTGTTTTCAAGGACAAGCTCGTCAGCCTCGCGACTGTGGGTGAGTCATACCGGTTCATTTCAGCCCCACGGCGCAGCCCAGACAACCTCGGCTCGGACCGTTCCACGTGCACGCGCGTCAACTCGATCAACTCGACAGTCATGGGTCTCTACTTTGATGACTTTTGGGGCCTCGGCCCGCGCCGCACGCAAGTGTTTCTCTTCAGCATCTCGGCACCGCACTGTGACGTCGTCAACTTTCTACCCAAGTGGTATAACGACACGTGCATCCACGCGATCGGTGGTGCGGTTGAGTCAGTGTGCGGCAAGTACATTTTCGACAACTTTGAGACGCTGGCAGACAATCGCGTCATCCAGGTGAGCGCCGAGGCCGACTTTGGGAAAGCCGGTGTGCCCTTTCTCAAGTGCCGTGGCCGTCCCGAGCGACAGTTCCAGTTCATCACCGACCTCATGGTCCACCAGGCGTACTGGGCCGGCGGTAGTTACCACGTCGAAGTGCAAAGCAGTCGTTGTCTCGCCAGCCCGATTGTGCGTAGCGTCGATTGGAAGTACGGGCTGTTCAAAGTCTCGCAGCTTGACCAGGAAGCCGATGTGGTCATGGCTGTCAACAACACGGGCTGGTTTGTGACCATTGTCTCATTTGCGTACGGCATCGTGACAATCTGCATGATTATCTATGGCATCTTGGCAGCCATTTTGAGATCACGCCAAATTCACAATGTCCCAGTGGGCGCTCGATTCCTCTACGAGTGGCGCATATGCAAGGTGCTTTTACCGTTCATGAACGTCGCGTCTCGCGCCCCACACGGTGAGAATCGATTCATCACGTTCAAGGGTGTGGCCTTCATGGCCTCAGATGTGTGGATGAACCACTGGCTCTACATCGCGCTGAGCATGCTTGACGCCGTGACGAACATTCGCTCCACATACATTGTCTTTCAGACGGGCACGTGGATGCTGAGCAACAAGACCAACACCGAGAACTTCCTCTTCACGTGTTCCGCCTTGACCAAGATCACGTGGATTATCTGCCTTGTGCACTCGCTGCTTCGCTTGGGAGTCAAGCTTGCGCTCAACAGCATCAGAAAATTCAAGTTCATTCGACCACATATGCGTGAACGACTGGAGTGGTATGTTGACGCGACCGCCATGCTCACGAGCTACAAGATCTACTCGATTTTGCTCTGCCTTGTGCTGTACGTGATGCTCCAGGCTCGCAAGACAACAACGCTCATGCTCCGAGAGACACCGTACAAGCGCGGTGTCTACGGTGGTGATCCACACATTGCACGCTTCTGGGGCAGTGAAATTGTATGTGACATGGTGGTGACCGTGTCGCTTGTACTCGCGTCGGGTGTCGCGCTGAGCTCCCTCACGTTGTGCACGAGGTACCGCTACATCACGCGAAATAGAATGCTACGCCTTTTGCAAGCACGGTATGGCGTCGTTGGATGGGACGTATACGTTGCGCTCGAAGCGCTGGGCGTGGATCCGTACAATCCGGCACTCGTGGAGGACGGAGTCTGTACCACGAGCTGCTCGATCGGCGCCGTACTGCAACAGCTTTACACCTCGGCCATGAGCGGCCACGTGACACTCGCGGGTGACTACATTTTCATGGAAAACGGATTCTCGAAGGAGGTGCAAAAGCCGCGATATGCCATGAAGAAGGCCATCGCGATTGGACTGTGCGATCCCAAGCACATTGGGTTTGGTCCATCAGCCAAGTACACGGCAAACCACGTTGAGTCAACCGAGCACGGCACGCGACACAAGGAGAACGCAACGTCTACAGTGCTACCAGAAGATCAAGATGCAGTGACGCCAGCACTGGCCATGAAAAAGAGCCTATTCGACCGCAAGCTCAAGATTGTCGCGGACGGGTACTTCGGGAAAGTGCTGCTGATCGACGAGGACGACGCGGGCCGCGTCGTCAAGTCTACGACAACTACAGCGATGGAGTTCGAAGCCAATGAGCTTTTGTCGGTACTCTCTATCATGGATATCAAGCCGCTACTGGGCAACGAGAAAAAGCTCCATTTCACGTGAGAGACCAGAGCACGCCAACTTCAACTTGAGGCTATACAATGAAATATATTCGGATAACAGGACCGCTTTTGTTATTCTGGTTCTTGTTAAAACCGGTTTCTGAGGATTGGAAACCGGTTAATTCACCGGTTTTTTGGATGCTGAAACCCAGACAGACGGCAAGAGACCCTCACACCATCATCACAAGCATACACACGTGGAAGTTGCGGAAACAAGCGCGATCTTCTCCGCACAATCGCAGTGATGCAGGCGCCTCATGAGCACCCACAGGGCGAGGTGCGGCTGCATTCGAGAGCGCGCGTTGCGCTCGTTCCAATGGTGTGCTAACCGTCGCTGTGTCTGGTCTGTAACGTTTGCTAGAGCGATCGGCGCGCGCTCGAGTCGCTGCCCAACTTTGACCCGACGTTCATGAAGGAAGGCCCCCTCCAGAAGAAGGGCCAGATGCTTAAGGGCTGGAAGCAGCGCTGGTTCGTGTGCGATGGACGCACGCTCAGCTACTACAGCAACCGCCGCGAGAGCCGCCCCAGCGTCGTGGTCGAACTCAAGTACTGCACTGTCGAAGACGGTGGCCGCAGCGAGACGTGGAACTCGACGCGGATCCACTTGACCGACAACGCCACGGGAACGCTCTACTGCCTCACGTCCGAGGACGGCAAGATCGCGAGCGACTGGCTCGCTGTGTTTCGCAATTGTATTGCGCGCATCCACCAGGAGCGCCGTCAGCGCATGGCGAGCCAGCCGTCCATGGCGATCGCTACTGGGAGTAGTACCGGCAATAGCAGCACAGCGACGACTGCCACGGCTGCCACAACTGCCACACCGAGCCGATCGAATGAGAGCGATAGTAAGCGTGTGACGCGCGTCGTGTCAGCGCCGACCAGTTCCGCGTCAACGAAGACATCGAGTGATACGCCCGTACGGCCCGTCTCCACAGCCACGGACCCGGCGCGACCAAAGAGTGCGCTTGCGTTGACCAGCGTGGCATTGGAGAACGAACTGGCGCGTGATTTGGAGTCGCTGCGGACGCTGTTGGGCGTCAAGAAGGGGGCGAGAGGACCCGTGGTGTTCAGTCCCATGGGAACGTCGAACGGCGTGATCAAGAGTCTGGGTATGAATCCAAGCCAGGGCAAGTGGTATGCGCGCGGGAGCGTCGTGCTGTCGGTGCCTCCAGAAGTCGCATCGTATTTCCTGTGTGACCACAGCAAGCGTGCTGATTGGGACATGCAGTATCCACTCTCGACCCATGTGGCCAAGTTTGACGACAAGACGGAACTCGTGCATCTCTCCAAGGGATCCCAGCAAGTGCGAAACGTCCAGCCGTTTGTGGCACCTCACGTTTCAGCTGTAGCCGGTGCTGTTATTGGTGGATTACTGGCGTCGTCCTGGGCGACGACGCTCAACAGCATGGCGCTATTCGCGCTGATTGCTGCACTGATGAACACCGTCGATTATAGCTCCATGTGTGCGCCGCGTGATTTGCTGCTCGTGCGCCAAGTTCGTAAAAGCAAGACATCGAGCTCGCTGGTCCCCGACGACGATGATGAGCGTGATGATCCGCGACAAACCGTGATCACGGTGCTGGAAAAGTCGGTCACTAACGAGCGCAAGCCTGCCATGGGTGGTGTGGTTCGAGCCCATCAGGGACTCGGCGGGTGGCTGCTGGAGCCGCTCGATCGTGGACGCACACTGGTGACGTGTGTCACGGATATCGATGCTCGTGGATGGCTCTCGGCGGATACCAAACGCGAGGTTATGCTGCAGCGCCTGGACAGCCTAGCCGTGTTGGCCGAGTACGTCAACCAATCTCAGCTCTCCCTTGCACAGCTTGGTCTAGATGACGATGCCGATAGCGGGGACGAGAGTGACCACAGTGTGCAAGCAGATACAGACGATCACGCTCCTTCCTCCGCCGTGGTTCGCCCACATGCTGGAGCATTCCACCCCAGTGACTACGTGAAGAGTATGGCTCGTGTCTCGTCAGGCGGCCTCAAGCTTACTGACAAGGAGATCGCCAAGAAGCAAGCCGGTGTGCTCAAGGAGGTGCTTAAGTCTGCCAGCGGTGCTCTTTTGGAGGGCAAGGGTATGGTCGGCTTGTCGCTTCCCGTTCGTATTTTCGAGCCACGCACCAACTTGGAGCGAATTGTGGACCTCTTTCTCTACGGACCCACCTTCCTGAACACAGCGGCGGACCAGAGCGAACCGCTGGAACGATTCAAGTTTGTCATGGCCTACGCCGTGGCCGGTCTCCACCACGGTGCAGGTCAGATGAAGCCATTCAACCCCATTCTAGGCGAGACGTACCAGACGATCCTGAACGACGGCACTGAAGTGTTTTGCGAGCACACTAGCCACCATCCACCGATCACCAACTTTGAGCTACTGGGCAAGAAGTACTCGATCAGCGGCCATGTCGTGTGGAACTCACCGAGCTTCAGCATGAAGTCGAGTGCGTTTGTCCAGAACATTGCCGGCCCGATCCGCATTGGCTTTTCCGATGGCACGGTTATTTCGTACCATTTGCCGCTCATGCAAAGTGGTGGCTTCTTGTGGGGCGACCGCACCGTCGATATGCTCGGCTCAGTCCGTTTCGAAGACCCCAAGAACAAGCTTCTGTGTGATCTCAAGTTTAACCCCGACGAGAAAAAGGGCATGGGTGGCATGTTTTCCTCGGCCACTACGCCCTCTGACTTCGTTCGTGGTACGATTATTAACACGGCGACACAAGCTGAGTTGGTCTCGGTCGCTGGCTCGTGGCTTGACGGACTCCAGTTCGACGGGAAACCGTATTGGACGTTTGGCAAAGAACGCAGCGGCTTTACCGTGCCCATGGATCCGTCCAAGGTACTTGAATCCGACTCGATCAAGCGAGAAGATCTGCAGTACCTGGCCGCGAATGAGCTCGACGTCGCGCAAGAGTGGAAAGTCAAGCTCGAGGTTCTTCAGCGAGCCGACCGCAAGATCCGCAACGAAGGGCGACGACCTAACCACTGGAGTTTGAAAGATGGCAAGCCGCATCATTAGCGAAGAAAAATTGTGGATTCTCTACAGGACGAACCAACAGACGAAGAAGAAAAAGAGAACAGCATCGATACAAGATTCGCATTAACCTAACGTTTTTTTAGGAGTTCACAAGGCATGGTCTTCCTCAGACGAGCCGCCGCCGCTTTCTGGAATCAAAGCCTTCAGTGGTGTGCTGTTGTCGCACCATTCGACGATGGTAGGTCGACTTGTGCGGCGTCGCCCTTGCCTAGGAGCCACTGCACAATGCGTTCGTAGTGAGCCAGCAACACCGGATCCGTTGCCTCAAGCAAGTTGTTGCGCTCAAACGGATCGCTGTCGAGATCGTACAAGGTCGATTCGTCACTGAAGCCCGTGATGTACTTGAAACGGCCATCGAACCAGAGGCGCCATCCCTTGTACGCCGAGCGAACCACACGACGCGGCGCCGTTTTGCCAGCAAGAATCGGTCTCAGCGACACGGCCTCCGACATTTGAGTCGGAATGCTGGAGATTTCACCGATTTCGAGGAGAGTGGCTGCGATATCGATCAAGGAGACGCCAGTGTCCGTCGTTTTACCACGCTGAGACTCGCTTACAACGGTGTTGCCAGCGATCATCAGTGGCACTTGCACTGCCCCCGCGAACGGTACACTCTTCTTCCAACGGCCGCGATCACCGAGCATGTCGCCGTGGTCGCTTGCAAACACAATGACCGTGTTATCGAGATCCTTGACGGTGGACAGAATGCGACCGATCTGGCGGTCGATGTTCTCAATCAACGCCGCGTAGTCGCCTCGAATGCTGTTGAGTTGGCTAGCATTAAGAGGTCCAGTGTAGTCAACCGGCTGCGGGAACGTTCGATTCTGGACCGAGTTCCACATTGACTGGGTGACGCTCATGGGATAGTGGGGCCCATTCCAGTTGACGACGAGGAACCACTCATTCACGGCCGGATCGGCCTGAGCTTCGCTGAGAAGTCGGATAGCATTGTCCGCGACCCAGTTATCATTGAACAACTCGTCCGGGAGCGGGTTGGGATCCGTCTTGACGTAATCCAGACCTGCGTACGCGCCGTCGACAGACGACTCATTCCGCTCGACAACACGGGATCGGACATCAGCGAGGTATTCTTCCGACTTATTGTGCTGCACCAAGAAGTGCGTGTACGGCTCGACGTACGGGTTCTTCATGTAGCCCATGGCGTACACACCATTGCAGTTGACCATGCGCGAGAAGCCAAACTCGTCGGCGTGGAGAGATCCGTCGGTGCCCCAGCCAAAGCCCTGCGACTCGTCCTTCTTGTTGAGGTCGACTTTGCCCACGGACATGGTGTGGTAGCCGCTATCGCGCAGCAATTTGAAGTACGTTGTCAATCGGTTCGTTGGAAAGTTGAATTTGTTGGTGAGCACGCCGACTTCCTCGTAGTTACTCCCCGCGGCCATGCACGCTCGTGACGGCGCACAAATGGGCGACGCCGCGATCGCGCGGTTGAACTTGACGCCTCGTTGGCGAATGGAATCGAGGTTCGGAGTGCGGAGGAAGTCGGTGGCTGTGCCGTTGTTGACCCAGTCGTGGCGCATCTCGTCAGGGAAGAAGAGGATGATGTTGGGGCGAGCGTCGGTCGAATGGAGAGCAACCACAGCAAAGGCTAGGAGCGGCGCTAGTGCACAAAGAGGTTGCATCCTTGCAGAGTTGATCCAGTTGGACGGGAGGCGGCAGCTTGAGGAATGAGCAAAGCGAACGCCGAGGACTCTTCGAGCGTCGAGAGCATGGAACACTAGGGAGCCGGAGTGATGATCGAGGGAGACCCACTCCGCTGAGACGAGTATCCTTCTTGCTTCCCACAATCATCAGACCACTCATCACGTTGATCAGTATTTTCTTGATAATCAGCACACACTTGGATAATGTAGATATCCAGATGCTAACGTTACTGGGCGGTCTTCACACTGCGTATCTATCATGATCCAGCCATGCTGGGGTTGTTCAGAGTACAGTGTACCAATGGTATACTACACTGTAGTCCCATGCTGCTGTGAAGCAAAAGATCCCCATGAGAACGCGCCAGACTCTGACCCAAACGGTATGAGTCAGCTGCCTTCCATCTGTCCCTAACAAGACCCATCTATTCCCCTTCTATGTATAATGCAGAAGTATGGCGCTGGACATACTGGTAGCATTCTTGCGGTGTCCGAAACTGGTATACTGTAATACCATTCGTGGCCCCATTCGACTCCTCCCAGGGAAAGCTTAGCAGTCCTGCTTCAAAAGCGTATAGCACTGTGACAAAGGGTGGGTGGCCAGCAGCATCTGCTCGAGCAGCTCGTCTCCATGCTGTCGCTGACCACCGTGGGGACAGACAAGCTCGTGCAGCGCGTCAACGACGAGGTGTGCTATGGCGGTGATTATGACTGTGGGGAGGAACAATGAGATGGCAAAAAGTGGAGGTAGGAGAAAGGGACCTTGTCAGAGTCAACTGAAGCACTTGGTCCTACGCAAATGATCCTTTCCACATTCCTTGCCCCCGTCACGTCAAACGGTGCTAATGTATTATACTCGGATCCAACATTGATACACTCAGTCATCTCCCTTAGAGCCCGGTGACGAAGCGGCGACGTTTACGGCGCCATAACAGTAGACTCCGACAGCCGCGATGTTGTCAATAGAGAGACCACGCGAATCCCAGTCGCTCGCTGTGTGTAGAGGATGTGAAGCCGACACGCGAATGTCTTCCAGGCGCACAAACACTTGCATTTGACTGCCCCTGAGACTCCATGTTGATTGTGGTACTGAAAAGCCGATGGAGGGGACAACGTGGGCGGCATCGGTCGCCGTACGCGGTAGTCGGGAACGTACGGCCTCTGCGGTGAGGTCTAGTCGAACCACGGCGTCATCGGACGGCCTCGTATGAGCGACTACATTGCGTGTTCAAACAAAGGGATCATGTGGGTCAGCATGCGCTCCAGTTGTCGGTACAGTCCACGGCACGACTTGGGATATTGCAAATGTACGAGGCGAACCGTCCGCCTGCACGACTACGTCACTGGGTAACCACCGCATGGAAGTACCGTTTGCTAGCTGGGCTGGCATCGATCGGTGCTTTCGCTGGAAGGAGAGCTCGCTGATAGCGCCGGGATGGCTGCTTCGTAGGCAGCGGCTGTGGCTGCATCTGTTGGTCGATACGTGCGATTGTTGGCAACCGCGTCGCTATCGGAGGACCGCAGTCTCTTCGACGTGTCATCGCTTCCCGTGGCGTCGTGCTGCTGTGCGTACCGCAGATCCTCCAGGGACAAACTATGGTACGCGGCCATCGCCGTGATCGCCGCGAGCGTCGCTTCCTCCTCTCTCAGCTCACGCACCGCATAGTACGCGTGGCACGGCGTGAACATGCCGTGCGTGGCCGCCGTTGCCGTTGGAATCTCGTTGGTATCTCGTTGCTGCTTGGGATTTCTGAGGATTGGGTACAATGTGCACCGTGAGGTCTCTTCTAAGTACGAGGCCAATCACTCATCAACCCTGTGTATTGCAGCCATACCACAGCGTGTTTCCATGAACTGCCAGTCATCTACTCCACTTGGCTATTGGGCGCATTGTTGGTCACTGTCTCGGTCGTGAACAGCGCGTCCGGATCGCAAGGCAAGATGGCGGCGGCGATCGGTCGGTCCTCGGCGTTGAGCACGTTGAAGGTCGCGCAGGCGTTGGCCGAGTCGAGGTACTCGACGACAATGCCATTCACCTTGAGAAACTCCTTGAGCTCGGGCTTGAGCTGGTGCGAGATGCGTGGGCCGCATCCCAGCACGAGAATCTCCACGGGCGGGTTCATGATCGTAAACACTTCGAGACTCTCGCGCGTGATGTCTTCAAACCGACGCGGTTTCCACAGCTAGTAACGAGCAATATTCAGACACGGATGTATAGGCTACAGTATATGGAAGAAAGCAAGTGTAGTGCGGAGCGTACCATGGCGATTTCGGGCAAGAGCGCGACGCCTCCGCGCATGTTCTAGAAGACAACAGCCAAACGCCCGTGTATCGTGAGAGCCCATTTACGCACCGACCATATACACTAGAGTCCACATGAGACATACCACGTCGTTGACCACGAAGCCACCGTCGTCGTACTCGGTTACCGAGATCTTGGGCGTGCCGTGAAGCATATCCTGTTTTGTGTGGATAAAGAGGTCAGTTCTCTTCTCCGTTGGTTCTGTGGCGCGTTGCGATCGCCCCAATAAACTGGATCCATACTTTGTGGAAGTCATGGCCGTAATTGATACTGCGCCTCTGGATGCTCAACGCGCTTCGTACACGAGCGCAGGGCGCCGACACGCGACGTACGCGGCGGAGCATTTGTTCACCAATACCGAGGGAAGTCTGTGGTTGCTAAAACTGGATGACCTCAATAGTGGACGATGGTATCACGGTAAGTTAACCTTTTGCGGCAAACACAATGGTGGAGGAGGACGCGACGGCTGCTGCGGGCCATGCGCACTTTATGCAGGAAGCACTCAAGGAGGTGCGCTGAGACTCTGTCCATCGGGTAGCGTAGTCTTTATTCTGTTGGTCCAAGTGGTTGACCTGGAATGTGCGTGCAGGGAGAGCTCGCCCTGCTTCGCGGCGAAGTGCCTGTAGGTGCAGTCTTTGTCTACAAGGACGAGATCATTGCGCGCGCCGCCAACCGCGTGAATGAGCTCTACAACGTACAGCCATCGGACTAATGGTCATTATCTTCGCCTGGGTCTAACGTTGGTTGTGTGTATAGGCCACAAAGCACGCTGAGATCGTCGCCATCGAGGAGATCGCCGCCAAGTTCGGAGAAGACACGCACAACGTGCTCGCGCAGACGACACTCTACGTGACGTGCGAGCCGTGCATCATGTGTGCGAGCGCGCTGTCACAAGTGAGAATAGAAAAGTGTTTTTTCGGCTGTCATAATGACCGCTTTGGAGGTGCGGGTTCGGTGCTAAATCTCCATCAGAAGAGGTTGGCTTGGTTTGGTTATTTCGTATGGTCTTTCGATTGAACCTTCGCTCATTGTAGCTGTGACTGTGTAGTGCGCTGCCCGAAAGCCAACACTACCACGGGTTTCCGTGCGAATCTGGTTTAATGAAGGACGAGGCCGTCGCGCTGCTCAAGCGGTTTTATGAACTGGACAACCCGAGAGGTGAGGATGTCCGAGTGTTGTGCGAGAAACTTTCCTCCATAAACTCACATACTCTGTGTGTGTGCAGTGGAAGACTCCAAGAAGCGACGCAAGAAGCCAAGTCATGCTACCGATGCGTAGGCAAAACATAGAAGTTTCGTTCTATTCGGATGGTATCATTTGGAGCTGCTCATCTTCTTGAGCGCGTTTGCGTAAGGCGGATTAATAGGCTTCTGTAGCGGCTCCTGGTGGACGTACGCTCGCTTTTTGCCCGTGTCATGGGTCCCAGCATCTTCACCCTGGTCTTCAGCCCCGTCCAATGGATAAGACTGGTCCGCGTCGTAGCCAAACACGTCCCCACTACCCAGAAAGAAGACGTCACCACATATGCCTCGATCCACCGCTACTGCACATAGCGTATCCGTATCGACCTCTTCACCAATGCAGTCCTCATGCATATACTGCATATCCAGCAACGGCATGTCCATGGTCGGCGAGTATCCATCGGGCAACCGAAAGTGCTGGCACACGATAAACGACTCGAAGCTGGAGTTGCGGCTCGCCTTGGGTTTTGCACACGTCACTTGCCGGAAGAAGCGCCGCAGCTGCGCAAACAGCAGCGACACTTCCTTGCCGCGAAAGATCTTGGCCACAAAAGTACCACCGTCCTCCAAGATATGGAGACTGATATTGAGTGCTGCAAGCACAAGCTGCGCCTGCAAGTACTCGTCGAGATCGTGGAGGCCGAGCACATCCGGCGCGCCGTCACTGACCACGACGTGGGCCTTTTTGCCTTCAAACGATGCGATGATCTCGTCGGCGGTTTGCTTGTGTGTGATGTCGCCCTGTAGCTGAATCACACCATCGAGCGGCGCCATCTCCATTAGATCCACGGCGATGATCTGGATGGGATCGGCAGCATCACTCTCATTCTCGCTTGCGGCGTGCAGTCGCTCGGCGATCACTTGGCTCCACCCACCGGGCGCAGCGCATAGATCCACGACACGCTTGACACCTATATATCCAACAACAACGAGGTGTCAGATATCACAGCGGATCACTGGAAAAGGGATGAATGGCCAGTCGGACCTTGGAGGAGATGGAAGGTGTCGTCGAGCTGCAACAGCTTGAAGGCCGACCGCGCGCGATACCCCTGCTCCTTGGCCTTGCGGTAATAGATATCCTATAGAAGAGAGCATGTAAATGAGTGTGTTGTTCTCTATATATAACAGGATGAAGAGATAGAGAGAGCGAAACGCACGCGCTTGTCCTTGGAGGTCTTGCCCATTGCTTTCTTGTGGCTTGGTGAGTGGCTACGACTCAGTATAGTACCCCCTCAGGTTGACAGGGGAGGTACTATTCTCTATTCTACTGTACTTGGTTCAACTCGACCGCCTTCATTCCGGTTTCAAGAGTGATGCTCTCTAGTCCTCCTGTCTCTGGCTTGCGGTTCCCGCATTCTTCTCTTGTCGCAGCAATTGAAAAGAACACTACGGCGCTCTATTCAGATCATTTGCAACCCATTCGACCGTTGGACATTTCAAATAACACCCACTTCCCTCTAAATAATACCCTTTCACAAACACTATTCTATTATCGCACGTATAATATAATTCCAAATTGTCAAGAACTCTACAAACTGATACCCCGTTTATTTCATGCCCCAATATATCCGTACAGTCTTCTATTCGAACTATACTCGCCAACCTTCCATGTTCCACCGTCATCTTCTCCAAGAGCTCCGCTGTGCAGCGCTACATCGCAACGCGCCGCCTAAAACGCACAACGTTCCGCTACTCTCACGCCATTTACTCTCCATCGTGTAGACACACAGCGTAGCCCGCCTCACACGCACATCCTGTCTTCTCCATCGGCTGTCTCTGTTCCTCCTCCCACCTCTACGCTCCCGCTATCTTCACCCCGCCAGATGGAGGCCACTAACCAGTCCTGGGAGGCGTCGGCGCCCGTGGACGACACGACTACGCGCGACGCGCCAAGCGGCTCCGCCTCTTCCTCCACCTTCCTGACGTCGCCGCCGAGCCCGACGCCGACGCCGCCAGCGTCGCCCACTTCGGTTTCCGCGTCGAAACTCCGCCACCAATCGAGCGCCGCCCACGACCGTCTGAACGCGTCCGTGGATTCCATGTGGGAAGCCCGCCGCAAACGAGAAGAAGCCGAGCAGCTCGCGGAGCAAAAGCTTATTGACGCCGTGTGCGCGGCGTCGCTCTTGGAGTTTAACGAAAAGAATCGTGCCGTGGAAACGTACGAGAGCGAGCTCGCGCAAAAGGCCAAAGAGACTGACGCCGAGCTCGAGCGGCTCCGCCTGCGACGTGAGGCCGCCGAGCAAAAGAAGCACGATGCCATGCAAAAAGTCATAGAAGCCAAGGCCCGGGCCGCGCAACTGAGTCAGAAAGCCAAGGACGCGGCCAAGAACTACGAGGTCTTGGCGATTGACCGCGTGGAAAAGCAGCTCGAACGCGAAGAGCTACAGAAGCAGCACGAGCAGCAGCGCTCGCTGCGCGACGTGCAGCAACGCAAAGATGAAGCGATCCGCCGCCGCGAAGACGCCGAGCGCCGCGCACAGGAAGCCCGCGAAAAGGCCGAGGCCATGCGACGCCGAGCGCTCGATGCGGCCCAGCTCGTGCGCGAAAAGTCACGCCAGCAGATTGAGCACAAGCTCACGGCCGAAGAAGAGGCGCGCCAGCGCGCGGCGCAGCGTCGGATGCAGGAGCTCGAGCAGGACAAGTCGTACGCGCGCGAGCGCAAAGAAGCGGCCGCACGCAAGGCTATGGAGGCGCAACGGCGCGCGGAAGAGGCGCGCATCAAGGCCGAGCAGGCGCGCAGCGCGAGCGCCTTGCGTGCGATCAAGGCCCAGCAGGCGTACCCTTCTGCTGCATAATATCGTCGTCGTTGGAAACTAATTGAGATTTTAATTGGAGGGTTGCATTCTTGTCTTTTATATGGAGGATGAAATAAGTGAACTGGAGAAATAATTAGGTTCGTTTTGATAGTAGATCGGTCGGAAGGTGAGACGCAAATGGGAGGTGACGTGGATCGGAATGCTGGGACGGGAGACACTAGAGATGCGTCGCGACGAGGTGTTCGAGCTCCTTCTCGAGACACGAGAGATGCGTGGGCACGTGCGCGTCGTGGGGCTCTTCTGTGATCTTGCTCAGCGCCTCTGCGACGCGGCAATCGTGCTCCGTCTCTCCGTCGCCATCGTCGTAACTTCCACTCGTGCTCGCCGTGTCCGAGCCGTGGTCGCTCATGTCCGACAGCGACCGCGTCTTGGTCCCGCGCGGCGACACGGCCGTGTGGTCACAGCCACCACTGCTGCCGCGCTGGATCCACGGGTAGGTTAGGATATCCTCGACGGTGGGCCGCAGGTGTGCGTCGTGGATGAGCAGCGTCTTAAGCAGGCCCTTGGCGTCGTTCGACAAGTACCCCGGGTACGCGATGCGGTTCCGGTGGACGTCCAGGCGAAGCTTGGCAAAGTTCGAGTCGTCAAACGGCGCGCAGCCCGTGAGCAGGGCGAAAATCAAAATGCCGACGCTCCACACGTCGGCCGGGCCGCCGTGGAAGCCGTGCTCACGCGTGGACGCGTGGAGGAAGAGGACCTCGGGACTGCAGTACAGCGGCGTGCCGCAGATCGTGCGCAGCGTCTGGCCCGGCGGGACGTACTCAGAGAGTCCAAAGTCAATCAGCTTGACGCGGCCGTCCTTGGTCAGTAGCACATTCTCGAGCTTGAGATCGCGGTGGTAGATATGGCGCGCGTGGCAGTACTGCAGCGCCTCGAGCAGCTGCGCAAACACTTTGGCGGCCGCGTCTTCGTTCATCTTGCCGTGCGTGAGCAAATGCTCGAGTAGGTCGCCGCCGTCGACGAGCTCGTGGACAATGCAAATGCGGTGCGACGTCTCGTAGGCGCCGAGATACTGGATAATGTTGGGGTGGTCGAGCGACTTGGCGATCTCCACTTCCGACAGAATCTTCTGGAGCCGTCGCCGCACGCGGTGGACGGCCTTTTCCTTGACCACGTCGCCGTCCGCTACCATCGAGCGCCGCACGTCAATCATCGACGCCTTGTCAAACACCTTGACGGCGACCTCGCGGCCCGTCGCATTCTCCATGGCGCTGTACACTTTCGACGTCGCGCCGCTGCCCAGCAGACGCCCAAACGTCAGCTTCCGCTGCAGCTCCTCTTCCGAGATGATTTCTCCAATGGCGTCGCGGAGCTGCTCGTTCAGCGTTGGGTTCCGTCGGTGTTGCTGCGATGGTGACAACTGCGCCGGCGTCGACGGTGTCGACGTGGCGTCCGAGCAGCTGTGGGTGGCGCTGTGGAGCTGCTTGTCGGCGCCGCTGTCACTGTCGCTGGTGCTGAGCCGCAGCTTCCGCGTGCTCGCGGACAGCCGCCGCTGTCCAATAGTATACGGCAGCAGATCAAGCGGCTCCATGGCGAATGTCGTAACGGCGTATCCGGATCGTTGGTGGAGCGCCGACAGCATGTTGTTAGTTGTTGGTTTCTGTTGGATGTGTCGGAATTCGTTGGCGTGGGCTTTCCGTACTGTAGAATGGAGGGAGTGGATTCAGTGGGTGTGACGTGCGTACGTTCCGGGGAATACAGAAATGACAAAACGAACCGAGTTGTGTTGGAAATCCAACAGTGCAGGCTCTGACATTGAGGCCTCGTGACTCTGACTCGATGGCCTGCTGGATATCCGATGTGGGGTTTTGGTCGCCCAACAAAATTAGCTCCAGCCCTACCCCTGATGCCGCTTGCGTTGTTACTGTCGTGCGATAGGACGACCGCCCAGGACCAATCAGCGTGGCAGACGGGTTGACAGCGTCGCAAGTAATCCTGCAGTATCGCATATTTTTCCTGTTAATTATCATATCTGAGTCAAGCGGTAAGCGTCTTCAATGCGCAATGACATACCCAGGGGAGATGGAGCACAATGGACGCTAGCCGCATTGGACGCTTCCTGCATGCGGTCAGTTCTAACTAGCGCATGTTGGTTCAAGCCCTTTAGTGCGCCAGTTGAAAATCGCGACCTCTTTACGACAAGAAGTTTCTGTGCGGGCCCCATCAATGTGGGATGGGTCGCTAAGAAAAAAAGAAACTGACTTGGAATTTGTATACATCTGGTACGCACAGTCCTATCCAAACTGCCCCCTCGTCCCTTGCATCCACCAACTGAGTTTTCTTTATAAAGGGCAACTGCCTCTTGTGGTAAACTCCGGATATTCCTTCGAAATCGAACACTACGGCTTGTGGGACGAGCCCTTCCGTGCCTCTCTGCAAAAGGTCGGAGTTCCTACAGGTCCGGAAGGTTGCAGCACCATCAGGATCCTCCGTCCAGACGAAGCACTACTGGTACAGGCGCGACTGCTCAAGGGTCAAGAACCCTATCTGGACCCGATCAGCTCTTGGCTCGGCTGATGTTCTTCTCATGACACGATGCCTCCAACGACGACGCGCTCGTTCGGGTAGACAGAGAGGACGCGGTTCCCCCCATACGCGTTGTGAAGCTGTGGTAAGCCGACGAAGGAGCTGTAGGAAGAGCAGCACAAGCGTATATGGAATGACTGTAACGTCTATGGCCACGCCGAGCTCATCTTCCTTGATTGGATATCAGCGCGTATAGCAGCCGCTGTTCGCTGTGCTTGGCCACGTCCGCTCGAACTTCCCGACCCAGTGGAGTTGGTGGGTCAACAACGCGAGCAGCTTGGCTTCGGTTCGACCATGACCGAGGCGACAAGGCTCTGCTGGTGGCGACTCATCGCCAGCACGCGCAACCCGCAAACCTTTGACGGGAACGACAGGGTCGTCACACGGATCCTGACGGTCGATTGTCAATCTGCTTGTGCAGCAGCGCGGCGAGATACGGAGCTTCCGCGTGAGTATGCGAGCCCAGTGCCCAAGTCACGACGCCCGTGGCGTGGATGCTGTCCTCGTTAGACTGCTTGTCGCAAAAGCAGTTCACGTGTTCGGCATTTCTCTCCAAGCTCTCTGGGAATTCGAAAGCACATGATACGATTGAAACCCACGCTTCTATCTACACGCTTCTATCTACTACACCTTAATAATGAACGAATGGACGAGGTGATGTACTTGCCTCCACCCAAGCAACCTGCCATGCCAGTTGAACCCCGCTTATCGACCTTGCGAACTGTGGTCGATTGACCATTCACCGTACTGCGTGGCCGCGTACACTATGAAGTCGTACGGTTCGTCGTGGATGACGAGACTCAGGGGATGCAGCTGATCATCTACTAGTATGGCCTCGTGTCGACTTCACAAGCACAGGTGCTCGCGTTCATTTGTGGGGGAGTGTGGACGTCTCAGTCGCCCAAAGGGAAACGGCGCGAGAGAATGGTTGAGAGAATGGTCTCCCGTCTATCGCGAGATTGATGTCGCGTTTGTTCCGCATATTCCATGCGAGAGAAAGTAGGTGGACTGGAGACTACAGTACTGTACACGCAAGATTGACTGTGTCTGGGACAGAAGCGGTGCTATCATATAAGTCGGTCGTGTGTCTGTCCACGTGCGAGTGTAGGACCATGATCGCATTCTCTGGCACAACTATGGTATGGCAGAACCCCAGCGATTACATTCTGGGCGAATCATCGTCAGGAGGCTGCCGGCAAGGATCCGTCGTTCTCGTTATCATTTGATGTGCTCTTTCGAAGAAGGTATGAAAGGGCCTAGAGAGAGAGAATACGAATCAGTCAGTGATCCCTTTTCAAAACTCCAAACGTCGTGGCGGCGGCCAGTGGACTCATGGTGCTCATTTCCCTTTTTGCCATCCACTCGACTCGACTCGCCCCCTTTGTGATCCCGATGAACTACGGCGACGTACAAATCTGCGCACAGGTGGTCGGCAAGCGCACCATCACCATCTACACGTTTGTGGATCCCGACGGCACGATCGACGAGATGCTCGCCTTGATTGCCCAGGAGCTCGCCATTCTCTATGAACCGTTTGAGTTTAAAGCGTACATAACTGGGAACTGGCAGCACCAGGGCGACACGGCCGACAGCGAAGCACTCGACAAGCGAGACCCGAACACCATGGCGGCCTTCTTGACGCCACCGGCTCGGATGGACCCAGCCAAGACACTCGCCTACTACGTCGAAGAGGGCGACTTGGACCCCGAGGCCCTTCTCATCTTGCTCGACTGGTCGCCAGCGTCGTGGAATGAGCACTTTGTGCGTGCGCGGAACAAGGAAGCGCAGTAATTTGCACAGCAGCACGAGCTTCTGGCCAGCCCCACGACGCGAACGCCGCCATGGATTTTGGTTCCGTTCCAGGGCCTCCAGCTTCGCGCACTCGTCGTGGAAAAGCAGCACACGTTTGTCGTCTCGTTCATGGTCGAGCCCTACGACACCATCGCCAAGCTGCTCGAGCTATTGGCCTACCAACTCAAGTGGCTCAAGAAACACCACACGTTTCACGCGTACGTGGCCAAGCACGGCGACCAGTGGCCGCTCAAAGCACAGACGCCTCAGTGCGTGGCTGTCGAGGCAAAGGCACTTAACCTGGTTGAAGCGTGTATGACGCCAGCCAATCGACTGGGTCCTATGAAGAGAGTGGGTGACTATGTCAGTGAGGGTGAAGACCTCGCGTGGGCAACCGTCGCTTTCGTGCTGGACATCGCGGAAGAACTGACCGGCGACGATGTGGCCATGGAAAGTGCCGCCGAGCAGCTAGGACAAAATGATTCGTCTCGGAAGGGAGGACGGAACACGGATGTCGACCTCGGTTGGCATGGTTGCACATGATGAACTGGACCAAGAACGAAAAATAAGGCGATCCAACGCATGCAAAAGCCACATGCCTTTTCGTAAAAGTATTGTCCTCGTCCTTCGCAGTTTCCCAACATCCCACTACCGCAGCGGAAGCCCCCTTTACCGACGCACAGCCTGCTTGCAGTCGGCGCACTTGTACGTGAGTCCCTTGGCTTCGTATCGATCGAGGCAGCTGTGGTGGAGCACTGTCGAGCATGAGGCCTTGCCCCGGCAGGCCACGCCCTGGAGCATCTCATAGTTGCAGATCGTGCACTTCTTAATCTCGAGGTCCCGCAGGAAGCCAATGAGCTCTAGGTATGAACGTGGGCCGAGCGTGAGCTGCCCGGCGTCGGCAGGCGACGGCGCGAGCCATTTCTCGGTCGTGAGCTTGCGCAGCAGGTCGGTGACCTCGGAGATGGACGTGTTGTCGCGGAGATTGATGATATCCGACTCATATAGACATCCGTCGTCACTGTGGAGAAACCGCTAAGTAGACCATAGCATATCCAAAGTAAAACCACGGCTTCTCACCTCTCGACGATCTCCACAACGGCCTTGCGCAGCAGCACGATCTCCCAGGGCTTGTAGTTGTTGCTAAACTGAGTGAGCGCATCGTTACTCTACCACCCACACAAATAAAGAAAAATGAGTTGTCTCTTCAATTATTTCTCCGCTCTTGAAGAGAGAAGAGGACACGCACCGTGTTGCAAATGCCAATGTACATTTTGCCGTCGTCGTAGACGCCGCGGCGGAGATCCAGCGAAAACGGCCGCACGCTGTCGGCGATCTTGGCGAGCGTCTCGTCCACGTCTTCATTCGACAAGTCTATGGCACCACAGTATGCGCTGAGTCTATCGCACCATCTTCGCCATTCTCACCATGCTATGCGCCCATCGTACAAACCTTCGCCAGTCAGTTTCCGCGCGATTTTGCGGACCTGCGTTTCGTCGATCGCGCCGGCCGCCTGCAGAAGCACCAACACAGGATGAGGGTGTACTGAGAGAGGAGATTTATAGATCTTCGTCTAGCACGCACCATGATGCGCTGGAGCAGCATGCGGTTCGAGTCGTTCAGCCGCACCATCCTCCCGTCACCCTCTTGCTTCTTCCTTTGTTTCCTTTTCGGGGCATTTTGGCGCCAGGTTTTGTCCCTCTTACATGTGGTACACCCTAAACGCGTTACTACTTACTGATATCATGTGGTAAACACTAAAATACGGTAGCTTCTTCGTCGCGCAGGGTGGCTCAAGCAGCAGCCGCAAACATACTGGACCGTAGTCAGTTTGCCTACATCAAACTGAACTGACGATTGGCCAAGCCTGTCATGGTGATCCTTGGCTGGGAGATGACACTGCTGCGCATGGGTCATCCCAAAAGCACACACTGGATTTACCGGCGCCACGGTACCTACTTATAGGGGCGGTGACCTTTGAGGATGCAGGAGAGGCGAGTCAGTACTGTACAGTTCAAGTACGTCAGGACTCTGGATCCACCCTACGTACATTAGTGTGGGTGTGTATTGAATGTGATGATGCAGTGTTCGTATTAGGTAGTATACATAGGTACGAGATGAAGAACGGAGGGAGCACCGGGCTCTACTGTAATGGTGCCCTGGGCGTCCATGCACTATGGAGGTTGCCGCGCACTTGGCCAAAGAGATCTCGTCTCCTCTTGTTTATCTATGGGTTTTCGACGGGTCTTGGCACTTGATTTCCTTAGGCGAACCAGGCCGTGAGCATCATGTAATCCTGAATGAGCTCGTGCAAAATGAGGTCGAAATCGGGCATGTACATCATGAGAAAGTACGTTGTCGTCATGGTCGTGACGCCCGACACGTAGTGCCATCGCTGGTGCCACTTGTCGTACCGCGCGCCGCCGGGCATGCCGCAGTAGATCCACGTGAACGCGCAGAGCACGGCCTGCACGAGCTTGATTGAGAGGAGGCCGTACCACTCGTTCTGGATCGAGTGCATCGCGCAAAATACAAACACGATGCCTAGCGTCGAGCTGATGAGCGCGTCCACCAGCAGGTACTTGGTCTCTTTCGACCGGTGGAACATGCTCGACGCCACGGCCGCACCCAACTGGAAGAGCGCGCAAAAGTACTGGCCACACGACAGCGAGAGAAGACCCGCGAGCACGTACACGGAGTTGGAGAACATGAGCCCGTCCTGCCAGTCGCGCTTGTGGTGGCAGTGGTGGTGGGCCTTCATCTTGCGCACAGGGCGATCGCCTGCGACTGGTGGGAGTTTGCGCAACGCGCAACCGCCAGCGTCGGTCTCACTTGTGGAGCTGCTCGAGGAGCCGATGCGCGCGCGCAAGAGGTCGAACCCGCAGAGACACATGGAGGAAGAAGCGAAGAGGAGGCAGTGAGAAGGGCTCGGAGAAGAAGGGGGAATGAAGCGGATCGATCACTGAGGAACTTTTCACGACGATGATACAGCGCGACCAGGACCAGCTGCAAAATCGAATGGCTTCGTGGAGTGGAATTCAAGCCAGGAAAAGGCCACACAGCAATTTGGCTGTCGGACCACCACGAGAACATAGAAAGAGAAACGAGTGACAATCTTAGCGAAAGAGAATTAGTACGGGAAAAAGAGATTCAGGCGTGCTGGTCCGATAGCGTTTCAAATTGTGACATACTCTTGTCGATGGGTTAAAACTCCAGAAGCGTGCAATCGTATCTGTTTGACAAGAAACCATACGGAGAAAAAAGGTGGTGGAATTTTATAGCATCTAAAAGCACTAATTTAGCATATTAAAACACCCTTTTCTTGTCGACCACCAACATGATGACGCACTTGGCATCAGCTATCCCACGGTCTCAACTGACGGCTCGGGATGCCCATTGCGATCCTTCACGGCTCGTTCCTCAAGTGTTCTCTCTATTGTTGGCGTGATTCCGTAAGGCAGAAACAACAGAACCCCCGCCCTGATGGGGTGTGGATATCCACGTATCGGCTATTACAGCCCTTTCTCGGGAGGCTTTCTCTCTTGGGTTGGAGAAACTGAATGTTAAAACATGCGAAGCCATCTTCTGCTGCGACATAATCTGTTCAAGGCTACAACAGCAATGTTGCAATCGCACGACGGCCTCAACGAAGAAAACACCAATGACCACCATGCCACAGGCGATAAAGCTGGGAGGAGAAGTGCAGTGAGTGTCTCTGGTTCCTGGATATCTTTTTTCTTCCTGTATGTCCACGAGGCCTTGTCACACTGCGTTTGCCACTGAGTGTGTGGCATCCGTCGTGATGGCATCTTTAAGTATCACGCCGTGGCAGTCGTGGCCATAATCAGCGACCATCCCTGCGTCAAGACCGACCATCATCTTGTCTGTGCTGAATGAAGTACGATGATGCTTGGCTATCATGAATCATCACGCGTTCCCGTGGGGTGCTCACACGTCGCAACGTCGGGAAGCAAGCACGCTTCGTTCATCTAAAGGGATCCTCGCCTTGGCACGCTCGTGTTTGACTACTGTACGCTCAAGCGTGGCAGTAGTCAAACACGAGCGTGCCATGGCCAGGATCCCTCAACTACGACGATTACCTCGGACCGGAGTGTTCGTTCCAAAAGGCCGAGTTCCTTTGCGAGGCCGTAGCAACGCGGCCCGACTTGTGCCTCGTGGTGCGCAAGGAGCGCAATGTGCCGTGGCTCTAGCGGGCGCTGAGGAGCCGTACGCCGTGCCCGGTGAGCTCGTCTGCGTCGACAAGGATACGCTGCGTACGTTACTCGATACTCTCGGACGAAGCGAGTTACTGTCGCGAAGAGATCGAGGTCACGAGCGACGGTCCCGAGGACGAGTTCAAGGCCGGCCACGTAATCGCGGGGGCTTCTCCTCCTCGAGCAATCTCCGTCTCCTGTTCTCTCCTCTCGGGAAGGATCCCCTTGCAAGGTTATGTAGTACAGAGATTTGTATGTATCAATCCACATTCCCTCACGCATCCCATATACAGCACATGAACATACCCCTTCTCTCTTCACACTGAGACGACGACGACCGTAATGTCGTCCGAGCTGCCGATCGCTCTGGCCTCGTCAGCGATCGCCTCGGCCGCCGTCTGCGCGTCGCCACCATCCGCCAACTCTTGAAGCGCGACCACTATGGCCCGCTGGTTGCTGAGCACCGACCAGACGCCGTCGGTCGCGACCACGATGGTCGTGCGTGCGACCGCCAGTTCGCTTTCGCGAATCTCGGGCGTCGGGATCACCCAGCCCTGCATCTTCTTGCCCTTCATGTCAAGGTCGCCGATCGAGCGGAATGGCTCGAGAATGCCGGCGATGCGGCGGTTGCGAATGAACGCGCCGGCCTCCAGAACGCGCAGCTTCTCGGCGCGGTTCGACACGCTGTGGTCTTCCGACAAGGAGATCACGGGCGTCGACGTGCGGTCGTCGTCGCAGTGCCAACTGCTGGAGCGACTCCCATGGATCCCCTTGTGGGATCGGAGCGGCAATTTCTCGGGTGCCTCGCGCGCGATGGAGCGGCAGTCACCACAGTTGAGCACCATGCGCTGGTGGCATTGAGAGTCCTTGTCCCAATAGAGCACGACGGCGTTGAAGCACGCGCCGCTGTCGTCCTGGTCGCGCGCCGACACGGCCAAAAATGTCTCGTCCAACGCCTCGATCGCCGACTGAATTTCCTTCTTGTTGGCAAAGCCGCGTTGCTGTTTGTAGACACTTTCGAGCGTCGCAAAGAGGTGATCGACGAGATACTCGGCGGCTTTGTGGCCGCCGTGGCCGTCGATCGCGGCAAACAAATGGAACGCGTCGCTGCTGCGCACCACGAAGCGGTCCTCGTTGGCGTGGCCCGTCGCCCCTTCGCTGGTAGTGTAGCCGACGCTGAGGATCTTGACTGGCAGCTTCACAACCGCGTGCTGGCCGTCTTTGTCATCGCTTGCTGTCTTGAGCACCTCGTCGTCATCCTCTTCTTCGCCCGTGTCCTTGTCGGCTTGTTGCATCTCGGCGAGACGGCGCTTCTCGTCCCGATCAATGTCCTTGGACAGCGAGCGAACCAGCGGTGCGTGGCGTCCATTTCCTTGCGCTGGCGACAGCGGTGGGCACGGCTCGCCCGTCTCCTTGTCCTCTCGCTGCGGTTTGCCCATCTCTTTTCGTCGCCGGCGCTTCTCGCGTCGCTGCTCCCGCGCGTTCTTGGCGTCCTGCTTCTTGAGAATCTCGGTCGCCGACGGCGGATTCTCGGCTTCGTTCGGTACCGCGCGTTTGGCTGCTGGGCTGGAAGCCTGGCGCTTGAACTTGTCGCTGCTTTGGGGCATCGGCCTTTCTCGCTTTCTTGGGTCTTCACGGTTTTCCTCTCACTGTGTGAGGCTCACGATTGGTGCGCGTCGCAATAAAGAGCCAATCAGAGGAGATCCTGATATCTGAGATGCGGGAGCGAAAAGATCAGTTGATCTTGGCACTGAAATAACACCCATCAACCACAATGACCTAATATAACACCCTTATTTAACAGCGTTAGTTTAGGGAGCGTTCGACAGCTGAGCTGAGCCGCTCATCCAAAGATGATGATGCACCTGTCTCGCGTGGCGCGCGGTGGCGTGAGAACGTCCATGCGTCAGCGTCTGGGTCGCCGAATGCTTTCGGACTATAGCGACATCTCGGTCATGCCGCTGTTCGCGTCCGACACTGTGCGCGACAAGATCCAGAACGGACTCAAGCACGACGGCTACTGCATTCTCCCGGGCTTTGCCGGCGCCGACGTCGCGCTGCAAATGCGAGGTATTCCTCTCGCTCTTGACCGCCCCTATAGCCATGTGTATGGATTCTAAATTGCGTTGCTACTGTGGCTCTTCAGACGAGGCGCAGCGGCTCTACGAGGAAGGCTGGATGTTCCCGAGCATGTCGAGCGACGACCAGGGCAAGGACGTGGTCAAAGAGAATGTGTTTGCGACCGAACTCGACGGCAACGAGTGGGATCTCGCGCCGACGCTGCTCGACTACACACGGAGCGTCGTGCTGCAGGCGCCCGTGCTGATCGACCACTTGTTCCCGCACCTCCACATGAGCAAGCGCCAGTACGGCACCAAGCTCGCCGTGAGTCTCGGCGAAGGGTCCAAGTGTGCGTTATGACATCCCCACCACTTTAATACTGCCCGTGCTGACGGACATTGCTCGATTACTAGACCCTAAGCACTGTGACAACGTCGGCCTGCCCGACCAACGCAAGGTCACGATGGTGTACTACCTGAATCCGTTCTGGGAGGCGTCCCACGGCGGCGAGCTGCGGATCTTCAGTAAGGACGGCGTCGTGGTCGTGCCGCCCATTGCGGACACGCTCGCCGTGTTCTGGAGCGACCAGATCGTCCACGACGTGCTGCCGACGCTGACCGACACGTCGGCGCGCGACAAGCGACGGTACGCGCTCACGCTCTGGCTCGTGGCCGACAACAAGAGCGAGATCGCCAACCCCAAGGATCCGCTCTTTGAGACGCGAGAGAAATACTTTTATGACTAGAAAATAACGGATTACGGAAGCACCACATGAGCCCTCCATCATTCTTTCCCAGCCCCAAATGGGCGACGCGGCATCCGAAACGTTCCAGAAGCCGTGGTAGGGTTCAATACGTGATGCTGACGGAAGGCGCGGCGCGGGTGCTGCTCAAGCGATACTGCGAGCCGCTGCGCGACGTGCTTTGGGCCGGCACCAAGTTCTACTGCCGCCTTGACTAGGCCGATGCCGTGCGCGAACACGTCGGCTTGATTGTTCGACCACGCATGAGCAGCGTGATGGACGACGCCTCCGACCACGCTCTTCGACGCGCGGGCGCGCGGCTCCGGGTGGCGCTTGGCGTAGCGCAGGCCGTGAGCTCCTGTCGTGGCTACGCGACCGACACGAACCTACCGTTCTGGCGATCCGTCATCACGACGCTCTGGCCGGGATTGTCGCTCTCCGCCGCCTCAAACGGATTCGCCTTGTCGCGCACGACCTTTGCATACGTTGGGCTTGTGCTCGACAGCTATCCGTGTCTGTACACGCTCTCGCTCGATCGCTGTGTGGTCGAGAGCGTGGCGCCGCTCATTGACGCCTACAGACGTACGACTCGACCGTTACGGGTCGCAGTCCTGTCGCTCCTAGACATGCTTGATGTCCGCATGCGTGTCCGGATGGGACGTGAGCAGTTGCCGCAGAGAGAAGGGCACCGATGGCTGCTTGAGGAAGGTGAGGCCAATGCCCCCGAGTGGATCGCAGCGCTGGTCGAAGCCCTTGCCAACGGCATCGCGCGTGGCGTTCTGTGCGAACTGCACGTGGACTGCGAGGCCATGGCGTCGGAACACGACGAACGGAATGTGGTGGGGCGTCTCGCCCACGCCGTGGCGTCCAGATCGCTGCCGTTGAGGCGCCTCCATGTAACGTGCCGGTGTGCACTGCAGGAGGAGTGCGAGAGGCTTCTTGGTCCATTGTGCGACGTGGTGCTCCGAGATCCACCGCGCGTGCGAAATGCCGTCTTGAGTGTGCTCCGGGCATTTCACTGTGTGTTGCCCGCGATTGCCGACACTGTACTCGCCATGGCCGAAGGCTGCGTCGTGCGCACAGTCACATGGGGCGGAAAATAACTCAAGCACCGACCGGCGCGCCTCGAATCCTAGCGCTGCGGCATACAAATCACCATTCTCCATGTCTCCCTCTCCAGACGCTCGGAGCCAAACCACAAGAGAGTGACAGCGTTCCATCCATTCACACAGCATCTGAGTTTCCATTCGGTCACGCCACGTGGTTGTTTCCCTTCGTTTCTGGGTGGCGTCCTCTGCGTCCTTCCTTCTTGCTCTCTCTTGCTCTCTCTGCCTCTCTCGCTCCTACTCACAGTGGCTTATCTCGTGATGCGGAACGAGCGCACCTTGGCTAGCAGCTCCTTGGCTTCGCCCGTGGCAAAGTGCGTGCGCACAGGCTCGAGGATTCTACAGTCACACAATATAAGCACTTTCAGTCAGTTCCCTCGCCCTTCCCAGACCCACACACAGTGACAACAGCCCACGTACTCGTTGAGGTGCACCGTGAGCGCGGCCTTGAGGTCGTCGCCCTTGACCTCCTGCGCCACAAACGCCGGCTCGAGCTCGTCGTAGGTCGCGAACGTCCTGCCGCCAATCGTCACGCCGTCGCGCGTGTCGCTCTGGACGCGTGGGAAGATAATGTGCTTCATGTAGTCGAGGATCGGGTTGGCCTCGACGACGCCCTCGGGGCAAAACGCGTTCTGGATCTTGCGCGCCACGTCCTCGGCCGCGTCCTCCATGAAGATGGCCGACTCTGGGTCGCTCTTGGACATCTTTTCCTGGCCCTGCTTGAGCCCCATGAGCATGTGGTGGCTCAGAATAATGGGCTTGAACTTCATCTTGAGTAGCTCGCAGTAGTCGCGCGCGAGCATATTGATCTTACGCTGGTCCATGCCGAGCTGGCAAATGTCGGCCCGCAAAAAGAAAATGTCGGCGCACTGCATGAGCGGGTACAGAATCTGCGCCGCCGGCATGCCCGTGGCTTCCTTGCGGCCCATGATGGTGCAGCACTTGACCGTGCGCGCGATCGTCGTGCGGCGCGCAATGTCCATGACGCGCACCCAGTAGAACGCGCCGTTCTTGATGATCTCGTCCGAGGCCCAGAGAAACTGCACGTTCGTCATGTCCATGCCCGTCGACTTCCAGATCTCGACCATGTACTTGCCGACCGTGCGAATCTTGTCGAGGTCGCCGCCCATCTTGTTGTTGAGCATGGCGAACCAGTCGGCGACCCAGAAGCGAAAGACGGCGCCGGCCGACGTCAGGCGGTTCACGTTCACGGTGCGTAGCACGCCCTGCGCAATGTGCATGCGGCCCGACGGCTCAAAACCGTCATAGCACACGGGGTGCAGCTTCTTCTCGAGCAGCGCCGCCAGCTCGCTCTCCTGGATGCACTCTTCGCCGACCCTGCGGCTCACGGCGTAGCGCTCGTCGTTGGACGCGAGAGACGACGCCTGCCACACGCGCGGGTCGCTCTCTTCCGGGTACGCCGGGATCGACAGCGTCACGAGCTTGTCGCCGTCCGGCACCGCCGACACCTTGAGCTTCTTGATATTGGTCCACAGCTTCTTGAGCTCGCCCGCGGCAAAGTGCGCGCGCACAGGCTCCAGCAGCTCGTTCAGGTACTTGGCGAGACACGGCTTGAGATCGGCCGGGTGCACTTGCTGCGCCACATACGCGTGCTCGAGCTCGGCGTAGGTCGCAAAGACGAGGTCGCCGCCATTCTTGTCGCTACGCTCGAGCGTCACGCCGTCGCGTGCGTGGAGTGGGAACACGAGCAGCTTCATGTACTGCAGGATCGGGTTCTGCACCACGTCACCCGGCGGGCAGTACGCCTTCTTGATCTTGACGTTGAGCTCGGCGGCCGTGTCGTCCATGTAGATGGCCGACTCGGCGTCCGTCGTGCTCATCTTGAGCTGCTCCTGCTTGAGCCCAAAGAGCAGCGGGTGCGACACAAACGCCTTGCTTTCGACCGCACTCGTGGCGCTCAGGTACTCGCGCACGAGCGCATTGCCCGGGTCCTGGTCGGCGCCCAATTGGTAAATGTCGGCGTCCAGCAAAAAGCCGTCGGCCACCTGCATCAACGGGTACATGACGCGGTTCGTGTTGCCTGTCGGGTCGTCCACGCTGCGGCCCATGATGGGCGCGCACTGCTGCACGCGCTCGACCGAGAAGCGGCCCGCGACGTCGAGCACGCGCGACCAGTAGGCGCCCGAGTGGCGCGCAATCTCGGTCGACGCCAAGTGGATCTCGAGGTTGGGCTGCGTCTCCACGTCCAGTCCGAGCGCCTTCCAGACCTCGACCATGTAGGCCGCGACCTGCTGGATCTTCTTCTGGTCGCCGCCAAACTTGTTGTTGAGCAGCGCGTGCCAGTCGGCGACCCAGAGCTTGACGTGGCAGCCCGCCGCGAGCAACCGCTGGGCGTTGAGCACGCGCAGCAGCCCGCTCGCGAGCGTCACGCGGCCCGACGGCTCGAAGCCATCGTACGCCACGGGGTGCGCCTTGCTCTCAAAGAGCGCGCGCAGGCGAGTCTCCGTCTCGGGCGACAGCGGCGCGTCCGCAATCTGCGCAAACGTCGCGAGCTTCTCGTCGACCGAGAGCGATGACGGCGTCAGCGATGGAGACGACGCGTCGCTGCCGATGCGCAGCGCAGAGAAGCCGGGGAGAACGTCCGTGCCGGCGGCGGCCGACGAGGGGGCGGGTGGGGGCGTCGCAGTCGCCATGGGAGGGCAGAATCCTTTGTGGCTCGAGCGAATGGAGGTTGAGGGAAGTGGGTTCCATCACATCTAGACGTGATGATTCTTGATTTATCCGTTTGTAGACTCTCAATTTAATGTATTTACGTTTATGGACGGATCCCTGTTTCGTCGAGATTTGTCTAGTAGAGAGAGTGATGGTGATATGGGGAGTGAGGAAAATGCTCGTGGTCTGCTGGGATCTGCTGCTGTTCTTGTGCGTATCAGCGCAAGGGCGAGTTCCTATCCATCTCTACGCAGTGTATTACAACAGCGTACACTCAGTGCTCGGAGAGGATCAAGCTGATGGCGGTCGAGGAGGCACTGCTCGGTTTTGTAGCCATGGTGCGTGAGATGCTCCTGTTGTCGAGGTTCTCGACCTGAACACGCGCCTGACCGACAACAACACTAAGCGCTGGAGGAGGCATTTTGCTCCAGGCGCTGGCGCACGGCGTCGGGCAGCTCCTTTCCGTAGATGCACTCGAGAATGCGAAGTTTGGGCGTACGGGCGCGCGACTTGTAGAACTCGTGGTGCTCACTCGTGTATGACGACACGTTCTCGAGTGCGACCAGCTCGTCGTCAAAGACCTTGAGGTAGATGTGGCACGTGATCACCTGGCCGGCCTTGAACGCGTCCTCGGGGCCGTCACTCGTGAGCGTAACCTCAATTTCTTCGCGATAGTAACTGGCTTCGTCTACGCCCTCGAGAATGTCGAGCGCACGCAGCGTATCCTTGTCGACGCGGAAGAGCTCGCCAGGCACAGCGTACGGCTCCTCAGCGCCCGCTCGCGGCCTGTAGAGGCACGGCACTTTGCGGTCCTTGCGCACTACGAGGCAAAAGTTGGGTCGCGTCGTCACGGCCTCGCAAAGGAACTCGGCCTTTTGCAACGCGCACGCCGGCCCGAGGTAGTCTTCATAGTTAAGGAAGCCGCGCTTGAGCGTACCGTAGACAAACACGAGCGTGTCGAGCGGCGCCGCCATGATCCCCTTTCGTCGCTCCGGCAGAGTGATTGAAGAACGAAGAACTGATGCGCAAGCAGATCCCATCGTCAAATCTGCGACGTGTGAGCGCGGATACTGTCCCTCTATTTAGGTTTCTTACAGTACGCGTTGGGGTTTTATTATCCTTCATCGAGGTTTTATTGCCAAAAGTGGGTGACCGTGGCAAGTTTCTCCGCATCGCAATTGGCACTCCACGAAAAGCGAAGGGGAAACGCTGCTATGGAGGACGACGACGCGATCGGCCGCGTGACGCCGCCACGGGACGCGCAGTTGCGTGACGACGATGGTACGTGCATTGATCTATTGATTCTCTGTCGATTGAGGTGTTTCCCAGCGTCTAAATCGCTCTGGGGACGCGTAGACGCCGTTGAAAAGATCGTGACCGAGTCCGTGGACGTGTACTTGCTCGCGCCGGAAGACGACCGGGAGATCGAGCTCAAGGACTTTACCATCATGAAACCCAAGAACAACAAGATGCACCGGCTAGTGCGGTACTATCCGCGCTGCGAGATCTCGTACCGCGCCGTGCCGCCGCCGCCGCCCGAAGAGAAGATCGTGACGTCGCCCAATGGCACCCACACGACGACCATCACGACGACCCACCGCCACAACGGCGGCTTTAGCAACCCGAGCCGCAACGCCGAAGTCTTCCGCTTGAAGAGGCGTCTGCTCAAGGAGTATTACGCGGCGATTAAGAAAGACCCGACGTTTCTATCCATGGACGATGAGACCATGGACGCGCGAAGCTACAGCTCCAGCAGTCAGCCGTACACGGGCAGTATTAATACCGGCCAGTTCAATATCCGATCGACGTACCGGCGTCCCATGTCACCGGCGAACTGGGGACCGAGCGATCAGGACCACCACCAAGGCGGCGGTCCGCCGTCGCCACCGCCGCTGTCCATGTTCCCACGGTACCGCCGCGTGCTCGTGGGCGACGAAGACGACGTTCCGCTCACGTCGCAGCTCATGCCCAAGCTCTCGTGGAAGGCGCGAGCCAACTACATCTCGTCCCTGTGGCCCGAGATCGCGCCGGTCGACGACGACGAAGAGATCATGAACTATTATGGACTCGAAGTACAGATCATCAGTGACGAGGAGCGCAAGAAGGAACTCGATGCGGCGAACGAGACAAACGGAGACAGCAGTGGATCGGCCGTGGTGGACGCGGGGATCGCGTCGCCAGTCAAGACCGAACCCGTCGACACCGCCGGCGAAGAAAAAGAAGCGAACGACGAGGACGACGACGAGTCGGGGCCGGAAATGACGGTTGAGACACGCAGCGCCGCGAAACTGAAAGACGCCGAGCCCAAGATCTTACCGGTCGCGACCAAGCAAGACGACTGGGTGCAGTGTGACAAGTGCCAGAAGTGGCGACGGCTCGCGAGTGCGTTGCTATTGGGCCCTTTACGGCGACAGGATCATCTCATTTTCTGACCTGTGTGTTGGTGTCTTTGTCGAATAGGTCACGTCAATGTGAATGATCTACCCGCGACGTGGTACTGCAAGATGAACCGCTGGGACAAGCGCTTTAACGTGCGTATCCCCTTTATGTCGCTGGTGGACCCAGTGGTCTCGTTCTGACGGTCTTTGTGGATACGTAGAAATGCTCGGCCCCCGAAGAAAAGGTTGTCGTGCCCATGAAAGAGGCCGATTTGGTGGTCTATCGCGAGCGACGATTCGCGCAGGACTTTTTGCAGCGCATCAGGCGCATGGAAAAGGCGGTGCAGCAGTTCAAGTACTCGGACGCGCGCGACGACACGGGCGAACGACAAGTCGTGACGTGCGTCGAGTGCTTTAAGAAGCGCGCGCTGATCAGCGGCATGGACGCGCGCAAGATCGCGCAGCCGTTTGTATGCTGGATGAACAGTTGGGACGAGATGCACGCGAGTTGCAGTGCGCCCCAAGGCCCGATCCCGCCGCGCCAGAGTGATATGCAAGCGAATGCAGGGTCCTCAACGGGTGGTGGAAGTGGTGCAGCTGGCGATGACGGCAAGTCGCAGAGTGGCGGTGCAGGGGCTAAGAGCGCGGGTGGTGCATCCAGCAGCGCCTCGAGAAAAGGCTCCTCGTCCAAACCGTCATCAGGTAACGGCAGTAGCAGCAAGCCCGCAGCCAAGCGAAAACCATCGGACAGCTCCGCGACGAGCGGTGACAAGACGAGTGGTGCTGGTGGTAATGGGGGAGGGGAGAAGACGGCCAGCTCCTCTGGAAGTGCCAAGAAACCCAAGCGACGGTAGGGTCTGTGGGATATTATCCGATCTAATTGGTGATTTTGGGGGACCTCTTTTTGTCCCCCACCCTTGTCGCCCCCATCTAGAGAATGTACTTGGTGAGGTCCGTCTTCTGAAGAATGTTGGCCAGGCGCTTCTGCACGTACGCCCTGTCGACGCGGACCATCTCGCCGCGCATTGTGGGCGCGTCAAACGACACGTCTCTCGAGATCGTCGCCACGACCGTCGCGAGCCGACGCGCGCCGATATTGCCGGTCTCTGTATTCACCTCGACCGAGATGGCAGCAATCTCTTCGACAGCGTCGTGCGACACGTCGAGCGTGATGCCCTCGGTGGCCAACAGCGACTTCATTTGATGGACCAAATTGTGTCAGGCTCGGTCAGAATACGCACGAACTCTGGTGCACCCAGCGCCGAGAGGCGTACATTTACAGCTCGGGGTCGATCCAAATCGCCAAGCTCGGCGATGGATCAGCAGCCGCGACGATGCTGCGCAAAGCAGACCCAAACGAAGCAGATCAGCCTTTTAAGAAAGGCTGATCTTGGCGAGCCGCCGCGCAATCTCCGTCTTGCCCGAGCCCGTGGGGCCGCACATGAGAATGTACACGGGCGAGATATTGGCCCGGAGCATGTCGCTCTCGAGGTGGCGGCGGCGCCACCGGTTCCGCAACGCGACAGCCACGGCGCGTTTGGCGTCGTCTTGGCCAATGATGTACTTGTTGAGCTCCTGGATAATGTCCCTGGGGATCAGATCCGGACTGCGAGAGGCAGCATCGCCCTTTGGTGGCAGTGATGATGAAGCACTGCGGACGGCGCCTGGGTGGAGACAAGACGCAGGCGAGCCGCATGACGCGCAGCAGCAGAGCCCAAGAGCTTCCCGAACATGGATCCCTTCATGGGCGGCGAATGCTCATAGTGAAGTGTCCATTTTCATGTGTACCACATTAGATTAGGACCCACCTGTGCATCACTCTACCGCTAATAGTGTGCAGCACATCAACCAAGGCGTCAGAAATGTGTGGACCACGTGAGTTGCCGCACATCCAAAGGCTCACATCAAGTCAAATCCGTCGGGAATGTTCGGGAAGCTCTTGCTGCGCTCGCGCGTGGGCTCTGCTGCTGCGCGTCATGCGGCTCGCCTGAGTCTCGTCTCTGCGCGCTTCTCTTCCTCGTCGGCGCTCGTGTCGCTGGGCGGCGGCGCTGCGTCGCGGAACCCGGATCTGATCCCCGAGGAGGTCGTCCACGAGCTCAACAAGTACATTGTCGGTCAGGAGGACGCCAAGAAGGCCGTGGCCATTGCGCTGCGGAACCGCTGGCGCCGCCGGCAGCTCAAGAGCGACACGCTCCGGGCCGAGATCTCGCCCATGAACATCCTCATGAGCGGCCCCACGGGCTCGGGCAAGACGGAGATCGCGCGGCGGCTCGCCAAGATCAGCGGCTCGCCGTTCCTCAAGGTCGAGGCCACCAAGTTTACCGAGGTGGGCATCTACGGCGCCAATACCGACTCGATGGTCAAGGACCTCGTGGACGTGGCTGTCGACATGGAGCGCGACCGCATGCAAAAGCAAAACGCCGCGGCCGCGCGGGCGCGCGCCATTGACCGGCTCGTGGAGCTGCTGGCCAAGGAGTCCACCACCGTCATGAGCGAGGCGGCGCGGGCGGCGCTGCGGGACCAGATTGCGAGCGGCAAGGCCGACACGCGCCGCGTGCGTGTGGCACTGCGGACGCTCGCCAAGAAGACGGCGGCCCGCGGCGCGCGCGGCTCCGACATGATGCTGGAGATGCCGCCCGAGCTCGAGAACATGATGGGCCAGCTCAACAACCTCATGAACATGCGGATGAACCTTGGAGGCAATCCCCATGGGACTAACGCCAGTGGCAAGGACTCGGGCGCCCAGGACATGACGGTCAAGGACGCGCTGCCGCGACTCGAGGCTGAAGAAGCCGACAACATTCTGGACGAAGACCAAGTGGTGAAGCAGGCCATTGAAAACGTCCAGCACAATGGCATCATTTTTCTGGACGAGATCGACAAGCTCGCGGGTCCGGACGACGGACGCCAGGGCGGTGCCTTCCGCAAGGGCGAGGGCGTTCAGAAGGAGCTGCTCGCGCTCACGGAAGGCTGCGCCGTGCAGACGCGCTATGGACTCGTGTACACGGACCACATTTTGTTTATCGCGAGCGGCGCGTTCCATCGGTGCAACCCGTCGGATCTCTTGCCCGAGCTACAGGGCCGTCTGCCCATCCGCGTGACGCTGTCACCGCTGGGCGCCACGGAATTCGTACGCATTCTGACCGAGACGGAGTACAATTTGGTGCACCAAATGCAGGCGCTGATGGAGACGGAGGGCGTGGCGCTCGACTTTGCAGACGACGCGATCCACGAGATTGCAGCCATCTCGGCGCAGGTCAATTCGCAGACGGACGACATTGGCGCGCGCCGCCTCGCGACGATCGTGTCCAAGATCTTGGAGGACGTGTCGTTCCACGCGCCGAGAATGAACGGCGTCAAGTTCCACGTCGACAAGGCGTACGTGCAGCAGCGTTTGACCAACATCCTCGAGAAGACGGACCTCACCAAGTACATTCTCTAGGCGCCCCGCCATATAGAAGAGAGAGAGAGAGGAGAGGGACTTTGTTCAACATGGCCGTCCCCCCTTCTATGGTCGTTTGTTGTCCTCTCCACTACTGGTCTCCAATCGTCCTGTCGGAAGCTTCTCTGTGCTAGTGCGGGCGGTGGGTCGTATCCGCTAGGGCAAAGAAGGAGAGGAGCGGAGACATGAGGATTCGATGGCGAAGCATAGAGAAGATGCGATTGCAGTTGAGCGCGCGC
>JAADVZ010000206.1:0-41868 GCA_023335925.1 Pythium phragmitis | reverse complement strand
TCATCTTGACGCTTCACGACCGATGGATGCTGGGCCACTGGGGCTCTGATGTTTACGTGAGCAAGTACAAGCTGCAGGGCGACGACATCTTCGATTTCTATTCGAATACTGAGGCTGCAGAAGACATGGACCGACGCTTTGCGCACATGCTGACCCACCGTAACCCTCACTTTGGTAACCGAACTTGGGGTGAGCTGCACGAGGCTGTATTCTCGGTCGGCATCGAGAACGAATCCCAAGGCGCCGTGAGCAAACTGAATTTCAAGTGGGTCTGCGACCGTGCGAGAGCGCTTCGCAAGTACATCCTCAGCCCGTCGATACTCGTGTCTTCGGGCGGCGGCAAAGAACTCAAAACGTCACTCCATCCTGATCTCGTAAATTGTGATGCGCTCGACATCTTGGGCGTCCACTACTACGGCGCGAGCGATTACGATGTGATGCAAGAATTGTACGCCGCCGTGGTCTCCAACAAGAAACGCATTTACGTTGAAGAGTTTGGTTCACTCGGTGGGAAAAAAGAAGCCGATCTGCGTCGCCAGATCCAGACTGTGAAGAGCATGGGCGTGCCGTGGATGTTTTGGCAAGTGTCCAAGCCGGGCAAGGGCAGCGACGACTATGAAGTGTGGACCGACGAGCCAGCTTGGCAAGCGATCGCGAACGAAAGCGCGACGCCAACCCAGCAAGTGCAGGCGTGGCCTGAACTTGGACGTGATTGTGCCGTCGCCGTGCCGACGAAACCGGCGGGCAAAGGCGACTGGCAGTTTTGCGGCGACTCGGCTGAGTGCCAGAATGGGTGCTGCTCTAAGCAATACTCGGACGACGGTAGGCTCAAGTGTACCCCCAACGGCACGCCGAGTCAATGTGTCACCGGGGGCGGTGGTGGTGGTGGTGGAGGCACGACGCGCCCGCCGCCGCCTGGCTCTACGAAGGGTGACTGGGAGTTTTGCGTTGCCAGCGCACAGTGCCGCAACGCATGTTGCTCCAAAGAGTACTCGGACGACGGCAAACTCAAGTGTACACCCAATGGCACCCCGAGTCAATGCGTTATCGGAGACAGTGATGGAAGTGGAGGTGGTGGAGCCACGGCAACACCAGCACCACCGCCGGGCGCTGCGCTCGGTGACTGGAAGCTCTGTGTTGCCAGCACGCAGTGCCGTAACGCCTGTTGTTCCAAGCAGTACTCGGACGACGGTAAGCTCAAGTGTACGCCCGGCGGATCGCGCGATCAGTGTGTCCAGTCTACTAGTAGTTGACTTGGCACTACATGGTGACCGGGCAAAGCTGTACTCACAAGGACCTTGAGACGCAGAGACAAAGCGCAACAGATTAAATCGCAACGTCTTATGTCGCATACCGGGGTATGCCCATGACCAACCTCGCGTTGATCAATAAGCGTATACTTCTTCTTCTGTGTCGGATCCAGATACCATGATCACATCGCCGTCGTCATCCGCTGCCTTGGCAATATCGTGGACACCGACGACCCACTCCTCGCTGTCAGGCGGGCACACTTCGAGGCGAAGCAGACCGTCCTTCCAGCTCTCGGCAATGTCCAGATCATCGTCCATTTCGTCCGCCCCAAGTCCCCACGGGTTGCTGTGGTAGAATATCGTGCTCACGCGATCGTTGGCTTCGTCTTTCGTCGCAAATGCACCGTAATGTTTCGGTGTACCGGGCCCTTCGTACGTGTGAAAGCCATCGGGAGGGTAAGCGCAGGTGCTATACACGAGGTATCGACCATTCGTGGTAGTAGGTAGCGGTGTCTTCTTTGCCTTTGGCGGTGCGCTCTTTCGGGCCATAAACATCTCTGTCGTCGGCACGGCAAAAGCTCTGACATTATTGGCCGTGGGTGGTCGCATGGCCACGCCACCGGTGCTCTTGAACGCCGTCGTCTTGATCTTTTTAGCCTTTGGTCTGTCGTCCGCTGCCTGTCGTTTGCCAGACGAAGACGAAGCTGCTGAGGATGCAGTGGTCGTGATGCTGTCGCTGGACGGGCTCTTGCGCTTCTTGAACATGACGCGAACGACGTCATCATGCTCTCGTAGACGCTTGACCAGCTCTTCTTTTGTCCCCATGACAGGCAGCGTGCGACTGCGACACAGTTCCTTGAGCTGCGGCACGATCATCGAGTCGTACCCAGAATCCGCTGTCGCTGTGGACGCCGCTGTTGTCGTTGTTGTCATCGAACTGGATGCGCTGGTCTTGGGCGCTGGCAGCGGTCGCGACGTCGTTACTGCCTTGACTTTATTGAGTCGGTCGACAAGCTCGTCCTTGGTACCACCGACCATGAGTTTCTTCTCACGGCAAAGCTCCTTTAGCTGCAACATCGTCATCGACTCGTATGCCTGCACAGCGACAGCCGCCTTGGTCTTGGTCTTCTTGCCCGCATCATTGGGCGGCGTGGACTTATCTGCTATCACGTTTGACGAAGCCTTGGTCGTTGTCGATGCTGTTGAGGAGGATGCTGACCATGCTTGCTTGAGCCGGTCAATGAGCTCGTCCTTCTTCCCCGAGACCGCCACGCCTCGCTCACGGCACAGATCCTTGAGCTCATCGACCGACTTTGTCTGCAGTAGCGCTGTCGTGCCACTGTTCATGCTCTTGATGACGCGCTCGGCCAGATCGCCTTTGGTTCCCGTCACGGGCAACGCCGCGTCACGGCAGCGCTCCTTGAGTTGCACCAAGGTCATGTTGCGCGGGTCCGAGGCCTTGAGCCGCGCCACAACGTCGTCTTTGATACCGCCAACAGGCAACATACGCTCTCGACATAGATCTTTGAGCTGCGGGATCGTCAGCGCATCGTAATCGCTGGGAAACAGCGCCAACGACGCGGCCGCGTCGCCCGAAAGCTTGGTCGCTGACGTCGTCGCGCTTCTCGTCGAGGCGCGGGCAGAAGCCGCGGAAGCAGACTCAGACGAGCCAGAAGAGTGGGAGCCACGCGTAAGCCGCTCGATGAGCTCGGACTTCGTGCCGCTGACGGGCAGCTTGCGCTGCTGGCACAGACCTTTGAGCTCGCTCACCGACAGCGCCTCCATTTTTGTCTTGCTGAGAATAAATGCCCATGAAAAGCACCAGGTGGGTTCGAACTGTACTATTTTCATCCAATACGAATGCTTCCTTACTCTTTGAAGTTGTTGGATTGGTTGAAAATAGATTTTTCAAAGTATCGTATAGTAGAGGTTTTCGGAATCAATATGCGGGTTTATCGGACGCGGTGGCGTTCTGTCAAAAGTGAAGAGTATGAGCGGGCAGCACTGGCGCGACCCGATGCAGGCGCTGTTCCTGGGGGCTGCCGTGTTTGCGCGCGGCGCGACAGTGCTCATGCGGATCGCGGGCACTGTCTTTGTCTGCTTTGGCATGGGTACGCTGGCGTTGGTGCTTTGATCTCTGTATAACTGGACACTCATATTCTTATGTTCGGCGGCACATTAGGCCTGATCTTCCTTGTCGGCGGCATCCTTGCTTATGCGATCGTGCCTGTCGTGGCAGAAACACATACACAGGTGAGATAAATGGACTGACAGTGTACAGGTGGATGTGTCTGGCGATTGAAGACTGACGCGTTCTGTGGCAGCTGGCTTTGCATGCGTTCGCGACCATGACGTTGCTCTTCAACATCTACTTCAACTACGCGCTCTGCGTCGCAACAGATCCTGTGCGTTTTCCATGCTAGATCTGGAGATTTACGCAATAGCGATTCAAGGTCATTGATGTTCTGTGTGTGGTATCATAGGGATATGTTGCGAAGGGACGACCCGTGCCCGTTCGCCCCGAGCGAGCTCATGACAGCTCCAGTGACGAAGACGCGCTCGACGAAGAGGAGGAAGAAGAGGAAGGCGACGAAAAGACAGACGGCGATGCACTCATTCAGCGACGGAGCCATGCGAGTGGGTCCTCAGTTTCTGTCGCGGCGGAGAAGCCCACACCAGTGCTGGCTTCGCTGACTGTCCGGGATCGAGATCCGCCACTGATCCAGATCGTTCCTGGAGGGATCCACGGAGTCTCGAGGCCTCTACCTGGCTTTTATTGCCGCACATGCCGCACGCAGCGTCCCGCGCGAGCGCACCACTGCTCGGTCTGCAATCGCTGCGTCGAGCACATGGACCACCACTGTCCATGGGTCAACAACTGCATCGGACGCCACAACTATCGGGTGAGTAGCCGTTTATTCATCGGTTATTTTTTGCCCCTGCTGAGACTGACCACATGTGGACTTCAATTTCCTTCTAGTATTTCTTTTCTTTCTTGGCATGGCTTGCGCTGGGTTGTGTGTACGCCGCCTGCGTCTCATTTCATCCCGCCTACGGAGAGCTCACGGATCTGGAGTACAACAAGGTACGAGACGTTATGAACCGATGATTTTCTTCAGTTTCTAACGGCTCATGTGTTCCTGTCTCATTAGCTGCTCGCGTTGTTCTCAGCGCCGCTTGTGCAGCACCTGCGCATCTCGCCACTCGTGTATTTGCAGTTTTCGTTTTGCATGGCCGTGTCTGCTGGGCTGGCTGTTTCAATTCTCCTTGGTTGGCATGTTTTTCTCATCCTCACAGCCCAGGTACGATGACTCCACGAGGACAGTGTAGCACATGCATCCATCTACTGACGTGGGAATGTGGTTGTGTAGACTTCCGTCGAGATTCACATCAACCGGGCGACCCGAAATCGCCGCCTCCACGGTGGCAAGGCCGTGAGCCCGTACTCGCAGGGATCACTCCATGCCAACTGGGAACTCGTCTTTGGGCGATGCCAGTTCAAGCTTCTCTCGCTGCTGCCGAGCACCGTGGGACCGCCGCCCGAACCAAAGCACCACACCCCCAATGCCTACCAAGGCCAGCCGGAGCTGATGGTCTGACGGGTTGTAGTCTTAGAGATCACACGGCAAAACGGCACTGCCCATTCTTGAACACCTCTAATCTTAAGAATTGATGCATCACATCAATCAGGCAGGTTCGCGTCCTTGTCTATAGTTTTCGCGTGAATGTGTACAGACAGTAGATGTCGCTCATCTCGTTGAAGTGCAAGTCGAAGAGCTCCACGACTGCGTCAGTGCCCACGAGCGGGTTCGTCTTGTACGAGTCCGGCACGATCTGGATCGCGCAGAGAAACCCACGCGCCTCAAGTGCTTCCTTGAACTCTGCCAGCGAGTCGCGCGCTTGCGATGCCACGTGGATAAACTTGGCGTCCGCGTCCGTCGAGAGCAAACCATCAACAGCATCCACGAGCACGGGCACGATGTCGCGGTGGTACACGAGGTCAGACCCGAGCAGAATGTCAAACGTAGTTGTGCCGTCGTTGGCCTTGGGCCACGTCTCGGGCTTTGCCCAGTCGATCGCGGCCACGTCCAGAGTGCGGTTCTTCTTGGCCGCTGCCTGCTCCTGCTCTTTGCGAATGCGTTTGCAGTCGAGCTTGTGGTCCTTCCAGGCCTTCTTCTGGCACGGCCGCGAGCAGTACTGCACGGCCTTGCAGCCGCCGCACTTGAGAAGCTTGCCCTCTGGGTTCTCGGCACTGAATCGCTGCATGATGCCGCACTGATCACAACCACTTTCCTCGTTCTCAGTCGGCTTGTTCTCTTTGGGCTCCAACGCCGCCAGCGTCTTCTTGTTGAGCGCCACGTTGAACTCAAGGTTCTGGATCGTGTGCGGGAACAGATCCGACAGGACGACCCGCGACGCCGTCGTGTACATGAAAGACGCGAGACCGCTGACACCGCAGCCGGCACCCAACTCGCAGACCTGCTTGCCGGCAAACTCGTTGGCATGATCGATGACCCAGCGACTGAGCAGCAGCGACGCCGACCAAATCGACACGCCCGTAATGTCCTCTTCGGCGGTTGTGCCAAACACGTCCTTGTCCCAGTCCAGTGCCAGCTCACGCGCCTTTAGCGTGGGCAACGACGGTTCAAAGCCGAATTCGAGCACCGTCTCTTGAAGGATCCGTGGCCCAGAGGAGCTCGCGTCCGACTCGTTGCCGTCTTCATCCTCGACTTCTTCGCGAATCTTGGCATTGTCCATGCCCGACCCGGCTGCGAGACGTTCCTCGGTCGCCGACTTGTGCTCCAGCAATGCAGACACTAAGCGAGGGCATAGATATTGTCAGGCATCCAGCAGACAATGGTATCTCCTCGTTGACGTACAGATATCCGCGTCGTCGACTTGGAAGGCAGCCGTGATGCAGCCGTGGCCAAACGAGTTCTGCGCGAGCACGTCCAGATCCTCCACTTTCTCGAGCAGTAGCTTGACCAGCTTGAGGTGTTTATTTTGCACAGCCCAATCTGCAACATCCATAATGCTCGTCAGTTGCTTGAACGGTGCGTGGGGCTCTCTTTCCCATCGCCACGTACGCAGTGGCGTATTGCCGCTTGAGTTGGGCAAATGGCGCGCGCCATGCGCAAGCAGTTCCTCTGCGCAAGTGAGCTGTCCATTCGCACAAGCTAGTGATCATATACACAGTAAGACATTCCGAGCCATTCCTTTGATGAATAAGCGAGCAACAAGCGTACCCATGTGGAGCGGCGTGTTGAGTGTCTCTGGTTGCACATAGTTCACGAGCGCCGCGCGCGCGGCGTCGTCCTTTGCATCACGGATCAATGCGCGGAGCTGCTCGTCGTCGCCGTGGCGCGCGCACGCCAACACTTCTTCGTCCGCCATATTGGTAGCCGCCTTCAATTCTCACGTTTGCTATTATGTCAGTCCGCTCCAAATCCCCTTCACCACCAATGAAGAGGGCGGATCCACTCATCCGTGTTTAGGGGTACGCTCAAGGCTTGTACAGTAATACCGATGTCAAAACAGACACAAGTTGAACCTTTCTATAACGACATCTGATCTCAATTGCAAGGCGATCGTTTGGATTACATAGCCTATCCAAAGAAAGTATTAGTCATTAAACCAAGGTAAACAAGCGACAAAGACTGGTGTGTCGAATTTCCCGCCCCAACTTTCTGGCAGCACAAAAGATGGATATGGTCATTGCTGCTATCGCCCGCGGAGAAAGCGCCACCCGCAAGCAAGACGCGGATAATGATTCAACCGGATCTGCACGTCAAGAAGGAAGACATGCGCCGCATCAGGTTCTCCAGTTTGCGGCTTCTGTATGTGCTAGTGTGCACGGCCGTTGGCTGGATGGTCGCGTCGCCGTCCGCCGTGTTGCCGGACGCGTTCCGCCAGGAAGCAATTGAAAAGTTCATCGCGTCGCGTCGCCAGTTCGATATCAAGTGTCTGTATACGTTCGACCGCTTTCGTCCGTCCGCCAACGTGTCTGCACCGCACGCGTACAAAGCGACACGCCAACACGCAGCCGAGGACCCCATGCTCGTGACCATCCCGCCAACGTTCGAGGAACACATCGGACCCGAATGCCCGTTTGGAGATCTCCAGTTCGACCCGGAGCTCGTGACAAGTCTCGACGACGGCAAGACGACGAGACAACTTGGCGTGCACCTTGCTGAGGACCCGCAAAAGGACGTCAAGCGCCCGCAGATCGCGTCGAACGACGTTGTGCCGGCCAAAGAGTTCTACACATGGGCAACGATGCTGAACCGTGGCTTCTCATTCGAGTTTACGTACCGCCGTCGCGTTGAGACGAACCAGACGATGACATTGTTCAGCATTGGCAACCGCTTCGGCAGCTGCGTAGACCCAGGCTTCCGCGTTGATCTCATCTCGACCCATGTGATCATGATCAACTACTTTATTCCCGTGCTCATAGAGAACGACATTGCCTGTTACGAGCGCCGTCTCTTCTCAGCCCGTATGAATCGGTGTGGGTTGATGCCTCGCTATCGCCCCAATATCGACGACAATCCGGTCGTGCACATGATAGTGACTGTGGATTCTTCGGGTGGTGAAGGAGCACTGCGATCGGGATTCTTCATGAAGTATGTTGATCCGGTGACGATGGAAACCCGCGTGTGCAAAGGATACGATGCAATGCCGCCTCCTGAAGAAGACATCGAACCTGCTTACATTCAAGGCACGTATCGGCTGTATATTGGAAACAATCCGCGCAACGTGAGCAACCCACTCAAGCGGCCGAAGATCGCTTTCGTCAGACAGTATCGCAATCCGGACTGGGACGATCGATCCCCGGAAGGAAAGCTCCGAGATACGATCAAGCAGAAACTGAACACACTCCAAGGCCCTCGTCTTCCGGCGAATTTCCGTTTGTTCGGTGGACAAGGAATCTCCATGAGCGTTTTGGGTATCGATCTCCCTCCAGTTAACGAGGATACACCGTTCAAGTGGATCCGCAACCAAATCGAAGGTTTCAAGGAAGAGCACGGTGATGACATCGTCGAGTTTATCATGAAGGGATTGACGGAAGTGGAGAAGTCGGTTAGCTTTGGCTTCAACAGCTCCTTGCTCGGCGAAGGAGCTCACGAAACTGCAGTTGACACCTCAAACTCAACTGATAAAGCGTACCGGGGGCTTTATCCGAACGCCAACGGCTCGACTTTCGACATGTTCCACTTTGCGATGTACCACAAACCGATGACTGCGGATGAAGTGGAGCAGACCATTTGGAGCTCCTGGATGATGCCATTTCGGCCATTCATGGCACTGAAGAGGACCGTTCGTATCCAAGAAGACGAAGAAGTGCTGGTCGATCTGCTACAACTCCACTCGATCTTCGATGACATCAAGTTGGAGATTGTACAGCTACCAGAGCATGGTGTTCTACTGCTGCACCCAAACAAGACTGCTCTGACGGATGCGAATCTCCAGTTTTTCCGCGAACTTCCAATGGAACAGCAACAAAAGGTCTACTTCGCCCCATCCCCGCATGAAAACCAGAAGAATATCAAGAACGGTGGCCCTACAAGGCAATATGAACCATACTCGGTGATCCGATTTCGAATTTGGAAGTCAGCAACAGGAAGAAGAATCAACGAGACACGCGAAGGTTTGATCGAGATATGGGTCGATCCAGTGGATGATGCACCGCGGGCAGAAAAACAAGTCTCGGATGTTGAAGTCTATTCCATGAAGCCCGTGTATCTTGATCTAACGGGGCTCGACGACGGTGACGCAACTCGCAATACAGAAAAACTCACGAACACAAGACCAAATTCTCGTCGTCTGGGGCTCTTTAGTGAACTTGGCCAACTGGCTGGCATGGTGGGCATCCCCTTGCCAAAATCCCGTTCCGCGACCCCCGCAAATGCGTCCCAAAACATTCGGATTCTTGATTTGCCCCGCTTCGGGCATCTCTATGACCGGAGAATGAATAATGTCACTGATCGATTAACCGGTGCCGATGTTCTCGACCCGAACGATCTGGAACCGTACCGGATTCGGCGCGAATGGATTGCCGCCAGATCGTTCTCGACTTCGCTTGTGTACATCTTCGATAGAGGAAGCGTGGAGATCGCAACGGGGTCTGTTGACTACCTACACTATCAAGTTCGCGTTGGATCCTCCTCTCAGTACTCAGCAAACTCAACGATCAAGTTTCATTTGCGCACGTCTTCCGCTGTCAGCGAAAGCTCGATAGAGAAACAGGCCGTTCTCGCAGGCGTGTATGAAGTGGAAGAAGATTCGGCGATCATGATTGCACTGCTGGAAATTGAGAGCTCCCAGCAAGATCCGAGCATTCGATTCAAGGTGGAGCAACTTCCGCGCCACGGGAAGCTCTATCAGTATCGAACATGTGAGTCTGCCCAACTGTCAACGCCACAAGCTTCCCTTGGGTCGCTAATTCAGACGGGAGCGATGCATATCGATGATATTTCCGGGAGGTTGGTGTACGTCCCCGATCCCAACTACTTCAATTCCGTACTAGGCGATCAAGAAGACGAATTTGGAGTGCTGGACAAGTCGCTCGACTGGTTCAGCTACTCGGTTGGTACTCATGACTTAGTGTCCGACCCAATGGACACCCGAATGATCAAGCTGCGGGTGCTCAGCACACCTGACGCATTGAGTATCCTCCCTCCCACGGTCATTTCAACCAACTGCTCTCGTGGCGAACCAGTGCGAATTCCAGTCATGTTTGATGACCCTGATGGATTCTTGGGAACCTATCGTGTCGTGCTTGAAGCCGATGACGGCGTCTCGACATTTGAGATTGGGCACACCATCACGGACGACGACTTGCTCAAGCACTGTCCGTTCAAAAGGCCGTGCAATTTGATCCGAAGTGCAAACGAAAGCTTCCTTAGCAACGAGAATGGCGACAACGATGAAAAGGCGGAGTGGCAGCTGCTATATCACGTGAAGTCCCAATCGTGGAACCCCTCGAAGATCGACGTGCAAGGTTTCAGGACGGCGATCGAGTACTCCCTGCAGAGGCTTGTCTATCGGGACATGAGCAAGTGGACATGGTACAGTGATCACACGAGTCGATTCGATGTAACAATTGAGCGGGTGAACAGCTCAAACAAAGCGAAAATCAAGATCACGTACTACGTCGACTTCGCGCCAGTGGGCACCGATGAGGACACTGACTCATTGGGTCAGGCACTGTCGAACTTGGCTAACTTCGTCTCAATGGGCGTCTGGATCGCGGTGGTGTGCTTTCTTCTGTCAAGTGCGTCGTGCTGTTCGACCGGATTTTGCTGTTGTTGCACACGAGCGCGGAGAGAAAAACGCCAGAGATTCGAAGAAGATCGCCGACGATACGTCGACCAAGTTGTCCAAAACAACCACGAATATTCAGCCTTGCTCAAGGTGCTCGTTGATATCCTCGCCGATCAAGATTTGCGCCTTGCCGAGACGCTGCTTTGCATCTGTCGTGGTTCCAACGAAAGTGAACGAAGTCTGATGCAAGTGCTGTGTCTGAGAAGCCTCACACCGATTCTAGACGCAGAAGACAAGCTCTTCAACTTTGTGACGCTGCTCATCTCGGTTGAGTGCCAGAACCAGCTTCTCACTCCCGTCCGCGCAATGCTTGCATACCCAAGCCTTGCCAGTGTTACGCTGGCTCACTTCTGCAACGAGAAGGGTGGTGCATGGCTACAGCACTTCCGACGAGCATTACTTGCTGACAACGTCCCGCAGCACATCAACGGCACAACCCAGCTAATTAATGCACTCGAGCTGGTGATCATCAAAAGAAAGCTACCGGTGGAGATCATTCGTATTTGCCAAACGTTTGCGGATTCAATTTCCACAATCAGTGGTGAAGACCGAACGGTGGCCATCCACGTTGTCTTTTTCAATCATTTCATCGGGCCGAACTTGTGGTACGTGAAGCGGGACGCGAAGGGCAAACGCATGACTCGTTCAAAGCAGCGCGAGCTTCGTGACGCAGCGCAAGTGCTTGCATCCTACGGGTGGCAAAATCATGTATGCGAATCGCTCTCACAAGATGATGAAGATGTCTTAGCTCGATACAAATTAGTACTTCAATGCATATCCGGCTCCTCGACAAACCAAGATCCTGAATGCGGCACAGTCGACGTTGACAGTGACTTTATGGGCGCGTGCCTCATGAATTTGCACAGCATTCTGGAGCGAGTATTACCCACACTCGAAGCGGATGAGAAGGCGCGTGAAGCAGCTCAAGAGGATAGCAGCCATCCCATCCAGAACGACGAAGACGTCAGCGGCGAACTTGACACTACCGCCGTGGCCGGAATCAAGCGGCTTTTACACGCGTTGAACTTCCCGATGGCAAATTGCGAAGCGCTGGTGGCCATTGCCTCGGCATCCACAATGGCGGACGACCCTCTTCTCTGGAATGGATTCAGCATCGATGAATGGCGTGAGCGGGCCAGTGAGGCGAACTCCACTAAACGTGCCAAGCGCAGCAGTCGAAAACCATCAAGCCTTCGCCACGCTGACTCGTTGCTCGTTGTGGATGTCGCTGAAGAAGAAGACACATCGTCAGCAAGCTTCGAGTCTTCTCGAAGTGACAAGAACGATTGTCTGCGTGGTGTTGAGTTCGAGTTCTGATCCCAATCCACGCCACGAATGTAGCCATCTCAGCTGAAGGTGAGACCAAAAGTATCAGGTAATGCAGGTCCCACAGTACCCTCTTCGTTGTGTGATTTTTTGGATGCAGGCCGTGAAGTATCCAAGACGAGAGAGCATGGCGGACGAGCAGGCAGCGACAATGAAGAGCGACTACATAGAGCGTCTAGGCACGGACGGCGCGGTGATCAGCGATTGGATGGATACCCTTGGCAAGAACGATCCGCTCATCAGCGATCCCATGCCCGTGCTCGCACTCACGAAAGAGTATGAGGGCAACGCCAACCAGAACTTTCTCCACGGCATCGCCGCGATCGACAAGCGCTACTCGTCCATGCGCCGCGTGCGTGGCGATGGCAACTGCTTTTTCCGCGCATTCATCTTTGCGCTGTGCGAGCAGATCCTGAGCTCAAACGAAGACAAAGAGGCGACCGCGAAGCTGCGCGGGCAGATCCAGGACAAGATTCGCCAGTCCAAGAGCGAGCTTGTCGCGATCGGCTACAGCGAAGTGGCGATCGATACGTTTTGGGAGACTTTTGTCGACTACTTGGAGGCCATGGAGACTCGTTCCCACGTTGAGCTTGCGCAGGATTTCCAAATCGAAGGTGGCGAATCCGAGTACCTGGTACGTTCGCACCCTTGCTTAATGATGATGGCCGTTCCGCTTTCGCTCATCTTGTTTTATTTGTCTACGCACAGGTGTGGTACATGCGGCTACTGACGGCCGGCCATCTGAAGCGCAACGTTGAACAATACCAACCTTTCATTGAAGGGCTTTTCCCGGGGCTCACGGTCGAGCAGTTTTGTGCCGCCGAAGTCGAGCCCATGGGCAAGGAGTGCGACCAGCCGCAGATCACGGCGCTCGCGGATGCGCTCGAACTACGAGTGAAAATCGAGTACCTGGACGGCAGCACGGCAGAAGGACACGAGCCGCACAGCTATGTGTTTGGGCCAGACGCGTCGGAGGCGGTTGATGTGAAGATCCACCTGCTCTATCGACCGGGCCATTACGATGTGCTGTATCCGCTTGCAAAGCCGTCGCACTAATGGGACTGTACGACGCGTCGTCTTTAGCCATCAACTCCAGGGACGGTAAAATTTTCAAGCGGTAAACCGATGACTGTTCTTACGGGATATATCTCCTCCCATCGTTGAAGCCTCTTTCTGACGATCTTAATAACAACCCTTCCATAGTCTCAGTCGGCCTTCTCGTCCAGCACGCCATCTTGCGCGACGGCGTTCGCGCCACTCGCAAGCTTGAAGAGGTTAACAATGTTCTTGACCACGCAGGCCGGCAAGCACACGCGGAAGCAGAGCTAGACGAGAGAAGAGCTATGAGCCGCCGCCCCTCCGCTCTAGACTGAGTCAGCATCACGTACCTGTTCCAGCGGAAAGTTCGTGCCCGGGATCACATAGAGCGGATTGAAGTGCAGCACGTAGAGCAAGATGTAAAAGAGTTCGGTGCCGATGCAGCAAAAGCCAAAGAACGGGTAGACACCGTAGTAGAAACGCAGCAGCCACGTGCGGTCCTTCGTGATGCACTTGTGGTGGCCCTTGCAAGAGTACATGTGGTACCAATGGCTCGAGACGTCGAGGATGAGCAGGTACAGGAACGTGAGGAGGTACGCCGGGTACAAGTGCGAGAGGATCAGGAGCAGCCCTGCAGTCGCGCACCGGTCCGTGACGACATCCAGCATGGCATGGTAGTTTGAACCTTCAGGAATCCCACCCACACAAAGAACCGTTAGCAAAGAGTTCCTTCGCCAACCGCATCCTATAGGGAAACAACCGTACGTTGACCGAGCTCGCGCGCGACAAAGCCGTCAAAGAAATCGCACACGAAGCTCAGCGAGTAGCAGACCACGCTGGTCTTGTAGTCGTCCATCGCAATGTAGAAGCTGTAGGTCGTGAGCAACACACGCACGTAGCCGATGAGGCTCGAGACGTGGAAAAAAATGGCCTTGGGAGCTTTGCTCGCGGGGGAAGTCGATCGGGCCATGGTGAAGCTGTACTCGAAATTGCAGAGTGCCCTCCCTTTTTCTCGCTTGGATGAATCTCGCTCGTTGGTCGTCGACGCCAAAAAGCCTCGTCCCAGGCAGAAGAAGAAGAAAGAAGCATGTCGCTGAACTGGCATGGACAAGCACAGTTAGAAACGGCACAGCCGCTGCAAACCAGAGGCTGCTCTATTACATTCCCGTGCGTAATCTCAACGACTGCGGGCTTCCTGGGGTCCTGCGTTGCCCATGCAGTCTCGTTTCTTTCTGTTGTTCTCTAGTTCGTGACATCGCTGGTCCCGTTCCCACGCCATGCGCTTCGAAAGAGAACGCCACGCGCAATAACCCAATCTCGTTTCTCGCATCAGGTTCTATCCGCCGTGGATTCCCTTTGTCACCTCTACTCACTTTTACTTGGTCTTCTTGTTGTCAATGTCGTCCTGCGCCACAGCGTACGCGGCGCTCGTGAGCTGAAAGACGTTGATAATGTTCTTGAACACGCACGCCGGCAGGCACACGTAGAAGCAGAGCTACAGTAGTAAACACGAGCAGCTCAATCACTGGCCAGGCGTATTCAAGAGGTCGCAATCATTTAGCCCCGTACCTGTTGCAGCGGAACGTTGACGCCGGGGATCACGTACAGCGGATCAAAGTGGAGCACGTAGAGCAAGATGTAGAAGAGCTCTGTGCCGACGCAGCAGTAGCCAAAGAACGGATAGACGCCGTAGTAGAGACGCAGCAGCAAATTGCGGTCGCCGGCGACGCTCTTGTGGTGGCCCTTGGATGAGTACATGTGGTACCAGTGGCTCGAAAAGTCGAGGATCAAAAGGTAGAGAAACACGAGCATGTACTTGGGGTACAAGTGCGAGAGCACCACGAGCAGACCCGCCGTGGAGCAGCGGTCCGTGACCATGTCCAGCACGGCGCCATAATTGGAGCCTGTCCACAATACCAACGAGCACAGTGAGCATGGAGAAACACGTCCACCCGCGTACGCTGGGGGAACGTACACTGGTCAAACATGCGCGCAAAGAAGCCGTCAAAGTAGTCGCACGCAAAGCTCAGCGCGTAGCACAGTACGCTCGTCTTGTAGTCGTCGAGCGCGACGTAGAGGCTGTAGGTCGAGAGCACCACGCGCGCATAGCCAATGAGGTTGGGCACGTAAAAGAAGACGGGCGTCGGGTCTTTTCGGGCGGTCGGCGGCGGCGCCATCGCGGTCTTGTCGGGCGTCGCGCTGAATGCGGGAGGCCGAGAGGATGAAGTGAGAGAACGACGAGATTACTCTCACGATCCAATGATAGTCTTTCCGTGATCACCCTTATCCAGCAACGGCTTATACATTTGTGAGGCTGACACCCTCAAGAAGAAACTGGATTGGAGCTGTTAGGACGAAAGGGCGTCACCCTTGGACGGCGGCGACTGCAACAACATCAAGGTCATTGGAAGACTGAGGGATCTGCTGATCCGGAGAAGAGATCTAGATAGAGAGACTGCGAGAGCCATTGTCATGCCAGAGGCCGCCAAGGACGCGGTGGCGTCCGAGCTGTCGGAGCAAGAGTACCGCAAGATCTCGTCCAAGCCGCACCTCAAGCACAACGACATGACGGCCGAAGTGTGTACCGAGACCATGGAGATCATCACGATGGCGTGCGACAAGCACATCCCGCTCAAGAACTACGAGGCCGCGGCGCAGCTCATCAAGCAGAGCATGGACAAGAAGTTTGGCTCGTCGTGGCACTGCTTTGTGGGCGAAGGCTTTGGGTGCGACGTGAGCTACCAGCAGCGCAATATGCTCTTCATCTACGTCGGCGAGATTGGCGTGCTCATCTACAAGTGCTGATCGGAATAGAAAGAAGCCGGTAGTATATACAATGCGATTGAAAGAAACGGTCAGAATAATATATTGAGGGGGTATGAAAGGCGGAAGCGTAGGATATCTCGCTACAGTGGTGCGTGGTGGTCATCCAAGGGAGAATCCAGCATGATGGCGGTCTCCCGCGAGCTTGAGCGGCTGTCGCTGTGGCGGGTACTAGCACCCTTCGTCGTCTTGGTGCGTCCAATGGGCTTGCCGTAGATCGCTTCTTCTTCGGCGGCCTCTTGTCGCTCAATGGTACGGCGCTTCTCTTGGCGCGTCGACACGCACAGCGCGACTGCACTGACGAGGAACAGGCCGCCGTAGCAGCCCGCAGCGATGTAACAGTTGCGCTCGGCCTTGGCCGCGTCCACGCGGAGTCCGTGGACAAACGACGGTTGGAAGCGCAGCAGCAGACCAAAGAGAGGCAGTAGCACCATGCCGGCGACCGACAGCGCCATCATCACGCGCACTTTGCCGCTCATAGTGTCGCCTCCCTCTTCGCCCCACGCTGGATCTGAAAGGGTCGATGGTGGGTGGAGAAATGTGTGGGTTGCCACCATGACTCCTGAGATTTTCAGTTATGACGATTTCCAGCCAATTAAAACGCTCAATTTGGAGAACACCATCACTCTTCCTCGCGAGAAGCTCCGCTGGACTGTAGCCATATCAAAGGGCCTAGCGAGTACAGAGGCTGTGTACAAACGTTCGGATGGTTGCCTCTATGCATAATCGCTGTGTATATTTGCCTTTTTAAATTATAGGGGAAGCACCCATGCACCTCCCGTCTCGGGCGTGAGGGTCTTTCTCTCTCTTTCTCATCACACTGTGAAGCCTCGTGCGGGCGCCTTGTGGTGGCGAAAGCTCTCGACCTCGGCGAGCCGCGCAAAGCGATGGTAGATGAGCGGGTGCAGTTCGTTGAGCCTGCTCGGGTTCTCGGCAAAGCACACAAACAGCGTCTTGATCACGGCGCCCAAAATCTGCGTCGCGATCGACAGCGTCGTGTAGCACAGCACAAAGCTCGCGACGGCAAAGTACGCCACGTGTTTGGTGTGGGAAAACGCCGGGACGCAGAGTGCGCACATGAGGCTCGCCCAGCCATTGGCGCCAAGTAACAGCAGTCGGCTCGTGAGGTCGTCGTCGACGATCGCTTCGACGCCGCGCTTCTCGATGAGCTTCCACGAGTCGCGTGCGGCTACGTAGAAGGGCTTGCCGTACGCCGCGACGTGGACAAACGAGTACTTGTGGTACGTGCGGATGAAGTTCTCGGCGGCCTCGGACCGCAGGTACACGATGCGTTTCGAGAGCACCGACTCGTCGCGCCGTGCCCAGCGGATCACGTTCCAGACGACATGGGCGAGCGGGCACAGCAGCGAGCCAATGCAGATCGAGCCAAAGCAGCTCGAGAGCGCGCCCTTGGTGAAGTACGTGACGACCTTGCGGTCCGCTGTGGTCTTCCACGGGAGCAAAGCCGCGGGCCCCGAGACGTGGCGCGCACTGCTCGTGCCTTCTTCGTCCTCGGGCGAGTCGTGGGCCGTCTCGGCAGACGACGTCTGCGGCGAGAGGTCGGACGAGTTGTCCTTGTAGTACCAGATAATGGTCGCGCCCGACACAATGAACGTGAGAATGTTCTTGAAAATGTTGGACGTCCAGTAAAAGTGGAGGTAGAGAAAGAGCATGCTAAACTGCCACGGCGTCGCGCCATTGCCCACAAAGCCGAGCGATGTGCAGATCCAACTGGCCCAGATCGTATAGGCCACGAGCGTGCCGGCCGTGACGGACGCGAGCGTCGGGTGCTTGACGAGGAAATGGACAATGAGCTCAAAGAGCACGGCCACGAAATCCAGCGCGTTCTTGTACTTGCGGATCCAAAACATGTCAAACACGAGCGTGGCCGTGGCGCCGACCGCGAGCAGCAGCGCGGTCGAGTTGTCGGGCACGGCAAACAGCGCGAGCGCGAGCACGCCGAGACCAACGGTCGAGAACGCACACGACGCCTGAATAAACCGCATCTTGTCGCTGTAGAGGAAGATCAAGAGCCAGCCAAACGCAAAGAGCACGTTGACGACGCACAGCGAGCGCAGCTGCACGCCAATCGCACTGGCGTTCATCTCGGCCACCGTCTCGACCTCACTCTCGGGGTCGCGCGTCATGCCCGGCGCGAGCACGCTGCCGTTCACTTTCTGCGCAGCGTCCGAATCGAAGTCCGAGCGAATGTAGCTGGTCGCGAGCAGCATGAGCAGTCCGTGGAACACGTACAAGCCGACAAACTGCGTGTCGCGGTATGTGATGGGCGCGTTCAGCGAAGGCAGCGGGCGGGCGTCGCTGCTGCTGCTGTTTACGCTGGCGCCACCGTCGCGCATGGCCAGCGGGATCAGTCGCGAGCCAGAGGCGTCGTTGGCATCGTCGTCGTCGTCATCCATGGGGACATCCGGGTGGTCACCGGCGGGCGACAGCGTGAGGTCTTCCATTGCGTCATTGTCCGTGGGCGACACAGCATGGTTCGCGCCGTGGGACGGCAGAGACGACGGCGGCATGGGCAAGTAAGAGCTGCGGAGGAGCAGAGGAGGGGATCTGCTCCACAGGAGGAGGCCAGCGGAGGGAGGATTGAGCGCGAGGACGAGTCCCGTCCGGAGTAGCTCTTGAGAGGGGAATGGGTATGCTGCCACGTCTTGCTGCAATTAGACGGGTCGTTTTATTTGGGTGGGCCGAAACACTAAAACGGGTTGGTCTCATGGTCTTGTCGTCATTGAGACCCGTTTCCAGATGTACTGAATTAGGTGTGCTGGGTGGACCAGAGATTGAAGTTGGGGTTCGAGCAGAACATGCTTGTTCTCTTCATCAAGGGTTTTGTTCCGTCAACCCTGCGAAAATGAACGCATTAAATCTCGAAAATTTCGAAACCCCCTTGTTGATCCATGGAGTCCACGCGACGCCCGCCAGAGACAGACAGCGACTCCACGCAACTCCGTGAGACTGGCAGTCGCATTTCTATACTCTAGGTCTAGTTGAAAGACTCACGGGCTCCATGGCATGAGCTCAAGCTTTTCCTGTTGCTGTTGTGATCTCGTTGCTTAGCGAGGTTCCATCCAGCTGCTCTGGGCACACCAGCTGGAGAATGGCGTGTTTCAACCTTTCCGTGTGCTCGTTCCGCCATGTTTAAACCCTGCGTAAATATTCCACCAATTCGATACTGTGCATTCGAAACGGATGTCGGAACGAGTCTGGGAAGTCAGCGTTTTGACACGCGTTTTGGCATGCCAATTGCCCCTCCCCTCTTCCCCCCCTCAGGCATGTCCAAACAGCTTTGTCGTCCCAGGTGTCTCGTACCATTTCGCTTGCTGCGACTCCCGCCTCTCGCGCTCCGCATTGCTCGCTCTACGCCGACTCTCGCCCTCATCGCCGCGTAGTCTGTCTGCACGCACGTGCTTCTCTCGGCTCTCTCTTCGTGCCCGCAATTCCAGCCTTCAGGCGACCCCGCAAACTCCCTTTTATCTCCACTTGGCTTCACGATGGCGACTCAGTTTGATGCGATTGATCTGCTCACGCGGTACGAGACGCCGCTGCTCAAAGATATGGACAAGGACGACGATGTGCTTGAGTGGGTCGCCGCGTTTGTGGGCAGCGACAGCTTCCAGGACGCGGTCAACGACTTTTGCGACCAGCACGCCGACGTGTTCAAGATCTTGCTGACCAAGGGCGGTCCGTGCGCCGAGGATCTCGACGCCATTGAAGGGTGCGTATCGCTACCTCACAATTTGATCCGTGTGGAGACTAACGTGCCTCATATTTCTTTCCCCCGTGCAGCACGTGGAAGGAACTCCACGTCGAGTTTATCGACACGGCCAACGGCTTCATTGAAGAGTTTCTGGTCGCTCACGGCTTCACGATGGAGCAGTATACGCTACGATGCGAGGAAGAGACGCGGTTATCCGAGGAGCGCCAGCGCCACACGCGCATGTCGTTCTTTGTGCAAATCCTGCTGGCGTGTACCGAGTACGAGCAGTTTCTGAATCTCATGCGCCGCGTTGCCGATCCGGATTACTATGAAAAGAAGGAGCTGCAGCACCAGGCCGAGCGCATCGTGTACGAGGGCGTCGAGTGTCCACTCGCGCAGCACGAGAAGCAGCAGCATCTTGCCGACCGAAGCGCAGTCAACGAGCAGATCAAAGACGCGCAGGCGTTTCTCGACTTTTTCGACCAGAACATGAGCTTGTCGTTGGAAGAGTTGACGCAAGAGTTCCAGAAAAAAGTGCGACTCGCGTAGAACGAAATGCCGGCGCACGTACCCCCGGTATTGAAGCCGAAACGCTAGGGGCAACTTTCGAAATGGAGGGTACATAGGGGGTGGGCGGGGGGAGGAAGAGTTCAGAAAACCAGTGGCGTTTTACGAGAATCCAGTAAAGTTATGTGGTAATGGAGTGTAGCGGATGATGCTAGAGAAGCACTCCGTGGTTTGCACAAGATTTGGATACGTGCTTAGCTCAATGTTGCGAGTATGACGTCGTTTCGGTCCGAGGAAACCACGCAACAGAGTTCGATGACGTCGTGAAGCGACAAAGCATTACGTGTGCTGTTCGCGTCTCCTTCCAAGTCGTTGTCGAGGGTACAGCTGAGATCGCTCCAGATGAGCCTTGCCAAACGGTCGTCCAAACTTTGCTTGGTCAACAAAGTGCGGTCCCCAGCAGCAGCTACGGCTTCGTATACTTGCAGGAGGTCGTCCATTGCGAGACCTTGCGTGTCGCCCACACCAGTGGCGTACTTCGCAACAAACTCGTCCACTGAGAGGATTATAGCGGGGTCGCTTGGCGAAAGCCGTTCTTGACTGCACAGAAAGTCGACGACCTCGGTCCTGCTGACGATACCGTCCATGTCTTGGTCGAGCATCCGGAACAGAAGACTCAGGTTCTCGTGGACGCTTTGTTCGCCAAGCGCCAAACTGCTTGACCCCGTATCGCTAATTGGTCTCGATGAAGGATCCGTTGAAAACGAGACAACGTATTCCCCAGCAGGTGCTGTCCAGCTCACCTGAACGAACGGAGCGTCGGTGTCCGTGTCTTGTTCACGAGGCTTTACATCCAGGCGAGTCCACTGGTCATCGTCACCAACACGATCTACCGTCAGCGCGATTACTCCATAGCAAAACGTGCCCGCGAGAGTCGTGGCGGTGCAACGAACAACGAGGTGTTGCAGCGACCCACAGCTGACCGCAACTTGGAGTGCAGCACTACGAGATTTGCTATGCGCCTGAGTCTGAACTCTTCGACGCCGCCACGTGAACGAGTGGCCCACCAGTAACTGGAAAATTGCTGGTTTCAGTTGGACAAAGACCTCTTCGGGAACGAAGCACGCTCCATCGTCTTCATCTACATCGAGCTGAAGCTGGAGTTTCGCCGACATGACCTGATGGAAGATGTTTGTTGGATCCCGTACATGAAACCCAGCAGACTTGCCCGAGCATGGCGATTCCACGCGGAGTAGTTGAAAGGCGCAGTGATGGTCGTCAAAGGCCCCAAACGAGACCATCAATACAGCCTTGTTCAAGCTTCGCAGGTCGTACTTGTATTGCCGAGACAGTTTGGCGCTGGTGTTTGCAATGACACCACCCGTGGCATCCCATGTGCTACTGGGAAAGAGTTGCTCGGTGGGTCGTCCTGTAAGTTCTTGGAGGATTCGCTGTGTGGGTACCATGGCGATCGACGCATAGCTGCCGCGTAACTTCGCGTACGCCTTCTGTAGCAGCACCGCGTATGCATCACCGCTGTGCGGCCACACGCATACCAGTCCTCCTTGAGTGTCAACACCGGTAGTGACAACTGGGACGTATAGATCGGCCACGATGGACACTGTTTCAACACCACCCGGGCATAGATTGACGACCACTGTACTGCTCTCCGTGATGCGAGACAAGTTCCCCCCAAATCTCTTTAGCATGCGGTCGCCAAACCACTGTTTGCACCACTGGGCAGCTTGGTCATGAAGGGCGTCGAGCGCACACATCCAACTGGCTTGGTCCAAGACGCCGCTGTTCCACGTCGGCGCCTGCTTCCCCGTCTCGTGCGCGTACTTGGTCACATCAGCAAACCGCCACGACGCATCCAGGGCGGAACTCAAATGCCTCCACGTCACTGGTAGCCCCACTGCAGCCGGCTTCTCGGAACTGCTGCTACCCCAGAGCGATTCCGGCGTGGGCGAGAACGCTGGATCCACAAACCATACGCGGCGCTGACGACTCCAACGGTTGATGTCCGCACACCACCGATGGACTTCACTCGACGTCAGCCCACCCCTGAGATCGGAGGTCGCATTGTCGGGGACCACGACACCGGCGTATTCAACCGCGCTTCGCGCGATATATTGCCGAAGATGGGATTCACTTTCGTCGTGGGTGTCGACGCCTACGGTCTCGACGATGGAGTATTCCGCGCGCACGTACGCACGCTCTCCGGCTACCCGCAAGACGTGGAGCGCATGGCGACGCTGCAGCGGACCCACTACTAAATCAACCACCAATGAAGCAGGAGCTTTCTCGCCTTGTTCTTCGCTGATTTCTTCTTGAAAAACGAGCTGGATATGGCACGAGAGCGAGAAATCGAGTCGCACAGTGACGCGCCGCCGACTGCAGTTCAGGATCACGTACTGAAGCGCGGCGGTGCGCTTCTTCGCGGGCTCTTGGGCGACGGCATCTCGCCGCACTTCCACAATGACATCAGGAGCGAGGCACTGCCGCATTGTGGTGTGAGTCTTGAAGTTCGTTGATGCTTCTTCTAAAACCGGATCAAGTTTCCCTAAAACTCGCTTTTCGTGGAAGAGTGATGGTTGAAGTGGTCAAGCAAGAAACGGACACCGTGGAACTAGGCACATCACGGCCAATATGAGCTCGCTTCTGCAGCTGAAAGCGCAGAATGAGAGCCGCCTCGCGGTACGATCGGTAGTGATTCGGAATCCGCAATGGTCTGCTGACGACCGCTTTTTTCTTCCTGGTCGATATTGGTGGAGCGCAGGAGGAGAAACGCCTGATTGAACGCAAGCGCAATGTGCTCATTCTGGCGCTTCAATACTGTGTCGAGAACGGCTACGCGCAGACGGCAGAGCGGCTGCAGCACGAGGCGGGCGTTGCTATCTCCAAGTTTGAAGTTGTGGAGAACATTGATCTGCTGCGCATCGTCCAGGTACGGAGCGAGAATTTGGGATACCGTAATTCAACAACCGACCGTGGTCGTGGCGGGCTTTAATTTGAAGGAGTTTGAAGAATACCACGAGATGAAATTTGGGAAGAAGCCCAAGCTTGTACGACGGTTGTCACCGGAAGAGGCGGACAAATCCAAGCCCTCAAGCGACAAAAAGGCGACAGCGTCAGACCGAAGAAAGCAGCGCAATGACTACACGTCCCCACACATGCCATCTGAAGCCCGAGTGGAAAACAATGCGGCCCTCAAGGCAGTCAGCAGTGCTGTATCCTCGGTGGCGGCTTCCAGCGGTGGTAGCAGCGAGAAGTCTCGTCCACCTCCGAAAGGACCGCCACCACCCACGAGCCAGCCAGAGAAGCCAGAAGAAGAATCGCTGGATCTGGGACTCGTGGGTCAGAAACCGTCTCAACGGAAGGAAAGAGTCGGCAACAATGGTACTCCGGCAGGCACCAAGAAGCCTGCAGCGCTGGAAGAGCCAGAAGAGTCGATCGAAGAACGACTGGTTAAACCACTACCGGCGTATCTGTTCGATTCCGAATTCCGTCCACTGGCAGAGATGATCACGCGCGAGATTTTCCAAAAGAACCCGAATGTTCGGTGGGACGATGTGATTGGTCTCAACGAAACCAAGCGGCTACTGAAGGAGGCTGTCGTAATGCCGCTCAAGTACCCTCAGCTTTTTCAAGGCCTGCTTTCACCGTGGTGTGGCATCCTGTTGTATGGCCCACCCGGCAACGGCAAGACTATGCTCGCGAAGGCTGTTGCAACGGAATGCAGAACGACATTTTTCAACATATCGGCCTCGTCGATTGTGAGCAAATACCGTGGCGACTCGGAGAAACTCATTCGCATTCTGTTTGAACTCGCTCGACACCACGCACCATCGACCATTTTTCTGGACGAGATTGATTCCATCATGGGTCAGCGCGATTCAGGGGGAGGCGGACAGGAGCACGAAGCGAGTCGACGCATGAAGACGGAACTGCTCATCCAGATGGACGGTCTCTCCAAGACGAACGATGTCGTCTTCGTGCTGGCAGCAAGTAATTTGCCGTGGGAATTGGATGCAGCAATGCTGCGACGTCTAGAGAAGCGCGTGCTCGTCGACCTACCGTCACCTGACGCAAGGCATTCCCTCTTCTCGTCGTTGTTGGAGCCGTATGTGCCACCGGCATTTTCATACGAAGCTGCCGTCAGCCGAACTGAAGGCTATTCTGGCGCTGATATCAAGCTCGTGTCGAAAGAAGCCTGTATGGCGCCGGTAAGAAGGCTCATGGATCGACTTGAAGTGATGGATCTGGACTGCAAGAGTACAAACCAGCGCAACGATTCAGGTAAGTGTTGTGTGCCCCGTAATCGCCCTCCTGGAGGCTGCTACTGACCTCCACTCTGACGCACAGCAGAAAATTGGCGCGAGCTCATGGGACACATCACGCAAGAAGACCTGCTCGCAGCATTGGAAAAGACGAAGCCTTCCGCGCAGCAAATGCTAAAGAAGTACCAGCAGTGGCAACTCAAGTTCGGATCGTCCTAGCGCAGTCAAAATGAAGCCATTTGAGTGTCACTACAAGCTTCAATGGCACTAAACCAAGTTTGGGACCGGTTCGGTGAACCGTGGTCAAACCTACCCCTTCACCTATCCCTTATAAAGTCGCTCACAATTGGCCGAAATTATGACTGCTTTGCACTGTGAATCGAGTGGCCACCAGTCAAATTCGGCTAAGTACGAGCCTCAGCAATTGGCTCGAAACCTCCCAATTACTGCGCCCCCTCCCAATCGCTGGTTCTTCTTGTAGAGTGTCTTGGCTATCTATCGGACCGGTCCCCATTGTCATTGACTGGTGGTTTTCTTCTGCACAAACTCATCGACATCTCCTGCAAATATGGTAAGCAGCGCGTGGTGACGAGCTCTTCAACGCGGCTCCAGCGGAAACCAGCACGAATAGACATGCGCAACGAACAGATCGATTATGGGCGGTTCGATTCGTATTTCTCTCGTTGCGGGAAGCCCGCTGGAAGTTCAGCAAACGAGCGACCGAACACCATCTATCCATTGACAGCAACAGAGATGACTAACGCGCGCGTGCGAATGGCAATATACAACAGGATGCTCAGCAGCGTGATTTCATGCTCGCCAAGGTGGTGAACGTCCTCGGCCGTACCGGTAACACCGGTAACGTGACCCAGGTGCGCGTCGAGTTCCTCCAGGACGACAAGCGCAAGATCATCCGTAACGTCAAGGGCCCGGTCCGTGAGGGCGACATCTTGTGCCTCCTCGAGTGGGAGCGTGAGGCCCGTCGTCTCAGATAAGCGATTTTATACGTCGGCGTTTGAGAAGATGGTGGGGAAGGCGTTCATCGTGCACCACGCCGTGGGCGTCGCTCAGGTACCCCATGCAGACCAAGAGAGAAACACCATACAATACACAGGAGATGGCGGCATTGCTTGACCCCTGACCAGACGTCGGATGTCCGTGTCCTCTTCCATCTCTTGATACAGCCTGCGCATGCGAGCGACGCGGGGATTTGAACCGAGCGAGTGCCACTCGACCAGCGGATGGAGAATAGGTTCAGGAACCGCCCGATGACGAACAGCAGCAACGCGAGCCCAGACACACACGGTGAAAGAGAACGGCCCGCAGAAGAGATCGGTGGGACCGGCCGACGGCAGCGTGGTGACGTCGTGAGTGTTTCCAGACGAGTCATGAGCTGCAATATTCGACCGCATCGTGCTTCAACCTGCAGTCCTTTCCGGCTCGTATTTCATTCTACCGACAGACTGCAATCGCGTCGCACGCGCTCGAGTCCTAATGACTTACGCCCTATCGATCGCACTTGTGTCGTCCAGGAGCGACGTGTAAAGATTCTTTTGTCGCTCCGTCCCATTCCCCCCATGCGTAGTGTTTCCTTCACCCACACTCCCACACATTGATCTGCTTGTCGATACTGCCCGTGATCATGAGCGGCAGCGTGGAATGGACGTCGAGACTCGTGAGAAAGTGGCTGTGGGCTTCGTCGACAGTCCGAACGCATCGGCCAGTCTGTTTGTTATTGGAGGAGACACAACATGATCTGTTAGATCTCTCTACGCCATAAAAGTCTCTCAGCCATGCCAGCCAGAAACGTACCTCGATGTCAAACACGCGGAGCGACTTGTCCTCGGCTACACTGACCGCATACCGCCCGCACGGGTGGAAACGCACGCAGCGCACCCAGTTCTCATGACTCGCAAAATTCATGAGCATCGTCCCGCTAAACGCCTCCCACAGCCGCACCGTTCGGTCGCGCGAACCGGACAAGATGAACTTCATTCTCCGAGTCGCGGTGGTCGAGGCAGCCACCGCGGGGCTTGCCACCATGGCACCACCACCATTCGTCGTCTCGCTGGCTCCGTTCGTGGCTGTGGCGTCCAAGCCCAAGCTTGCGAGCTTTTGTGCGTGAAACTTTTCAATGGCTTGCTCTTGCGCACCAGACTGGGCAAACACGACGCTCTCCACGACGTGCTCATGCTCCCTCAAGGATTGAAGCACGCGCATGTGCTGCAAGTCCCAAAACAGAACCGACCGGTCGTTGCCACACGACGCGAGGTAGAGCCCGTCGTCGCTGACGGCAATGTCGCGCACCCAGTCGGCGTGGCCGTTGCTCATCGTGTTCAAGCAGTAGCCCGTCGAGATCTCCCACACTTTGATCGTGTGGTCTCGCGAGCACGAATAGAGACGATCGCTGTCCTCTGAGGGCGCAAAGGCGAGACCGCACACATTGTGGTCGTGGCCGCGCAATGTCTTGAGGCATTCGTAATCCCCGTCGCTCGTGAAATCCCACACCTTGACCGTGAGATCAGCCGATGCCGACGCAAGCAGTGTGCCCTGGCCATTGAACGCAACGGCTTGCACGTGGTTCGTGTGGCCCTTGAGCGTGCGCTCGAACTCCCCCGTCTCGAAGTCCCACACTTTGACTGTGGCGTCTTCGCTTCCCGACACGAAAACGCTGAAGACCGGGTGAAATGCAACGCACTACATGCACAAATAAAAAGAATTAGCCATGCACTCATAAGCACGTTTGCACACAGATCGGCTGGAACGCACAGTGATCGGATTCCGATGGCCGGAGAGAGAAGCACGAGGCGGAGCGCGTGGCAAGAATTCGGCCTTGGATCGGCCACCGCCGAGAACGTCTCGTCGGCTCACGACACCACCCAGCTTTGAACTCTCTTCCAGCTGCTTCACCTTGCTTTCAAGCTCCATAATCTTTTTCTGCAATCGAATCACAGACGTCCATTTCTTTTCGAGCAGTCCAGCGTGTTTCCCTACGGCAACCAACGACAAGGGGGAATTGTCATGTCACTTCAATCCCCCGGATCAATGCATTCGACGGCAAAACCGCACCGTCAGTCGAGGGCGAAACACCAGCTTCCTTTTCAAACGCTGCCGCCGTCTCTGCGAAGCGATCGCCCATTCCATGAAGGTAGTCCAGCATGGACTGGTGTCTGAAGAAGGAAAAAAAAAGCTCCACGATCAGTGCGGGTCTTATAACGGTATCTCCTCGGTTCAACCATCCACGTACAGATCCTGACGCTGCTTATCCGTGAGCACCATCCCTGAGTATGGTGCTACTAGATCTTTCTCTCTGTCCTCTTGAGTTCCAGCACCGCGGTCCCGAGCGGTCTCCCTTCTCCTTCCGCTGCTTCTTCGTTGCCGCGGCCTTGATTTGCCCAGACTTTCGCCCCAGCACACCTCAGTCAGAAGATGAGCAAGCAAGAGTGATGGTCAGCGCAAGGGAAACCAGGAACAAGCATTGTACCCTGCTATTGGTACAGGAGCCAATCTGTGCCGTGTTCTAATAATAGTGACGAAGATACACCTAGCTCTGATAATTATTGGCGTGATGTCCAGTACTGGAGGATGCTGAATAGTGAGCTAATCTGAATACTGTATTTCAGGCTGAATTGTTCTGATGTGACCACCCAGCCAGGGACGAATGCAGCACCCATGCTCTCTGTAAAACTTGTGCTGTGCCACAAGGGCCACTTCTGGCGCAGCCCTCACCCTCACGATTACACAATTCATTCTGACGACTGTATCTGCCGAACCGATTCTCTGGGAGAGCATGGTTAGGGCGAGAATCCCCAATAACAGTCTGGGCCTATATTGCCCTTTGTCGCACGGTGCGCCGCTGAACGCTGACTTCCATCACACTGGACCACAAATTCCGATGGACGCAGTACATCTCCGTTGCCAGATTTCAGCCATCGCACCTCACAACCACTGTGACACAGTGGGCACTAACATCACTCACATGACAAGTTGTCAGCGCGCAATACGGTACAAACGTGTGGGCTTCGGTGGTTCTTTCGTTGCCAGAGTGACAACAAAAACAACCAGAGTTCATGGATGTCTGTACAGTATCATCGGATACAATGGTGGCAAACATCAGCCAGTGCAAAAAGTGACAGAATAGCAACTGTTCAGCAATCAGCTGGCTCGCTCGAATTTGCCGTCTGGTGATATGGTCCAAGCCAGAACTGACTTGGTTTTTGTATACTTTGTATACTTCTTACGTCCATCTCTGACCCAAATCTGTCTCTCTCACACCCGAACTGGGACATCGTTCAGCTGGTTCTGCAGCACAGCATCCGGCTGGCCAGCCCGATACCCCTCAGCAAATCATGATGGCCTGCTCCCTACACTATCCGTCCGGCGGGTGCTGAATAAGCTGGGCTACACCAAGCGTTCACTGTCTATTGCCATTCCAGAGGTCTCGGCTCATTACCTGATAGACTACCGAAGTTGCGAGGCGAGCGGTTCAATTGAAAACCACTCTGCTCTCCGACATCAGATCAAATACTGTGAATATGGTCTCGACGCTCGCAGTGCTCACGTTCGCGCTACTGGGCGCGGGCAGCTCTTCTGTCGATGCGCTTAAAGTGACGTTCAAGAACGGGTGCACGTTCCCTATAGACTTGCATTCGCGTGAGGGCGGCGCGACAAAATCGGACCCCAAGACGCCCATACCTGTCGGCGGCACGTCCTCGATCGTGTTTGGCAAAGACTTTGAAGGCCACTTCCGACACGGCGCCGATGACGCCGCGACGCTGGTCGAGTTCTCCACCAAGGGCGCGATGAATTTCGTGTGGTACGACATTAGCATCATCCCGGCGCGGCTCAACAAAGGATTCGAGTTCTGCGGCAGTCTCGCCGAGTGCAAGGCCAACTCGCAATCGAAAAAAGGCTTTAACGTGCCCGTGCAGATGACGCCGATGTCCAACACGAACGGCGCCGGTTGTCGCGAACTCAACTGTCTCCAAGACGGCTGCCCCGACGCGTACCTGTTTCCCAAGGACGACGAGAAGACCCACGCTTGTGACCTGAACACAGACTTCACCGTCACGTTCTGCCCGAGCGGCGCCTCGAACGGCGGTGGCAGCCCCAGTTCGGCCCCTGCTACGACGCGCCCTGCACCAAGTCCGACGAGTGCCGCTCCTGCCACCACGCGTCCTGCGCCAGTTCCGACCAGTGCCGTGCCTGCCACGACTCATCCTGCTCCTACGAGTACAGCACCTGCGACACAGGCTCCCACCACCCCGCCGCCAACAACTAAAGCCCCTGCGTCGCCTTCGCCGTCGCCATCGCCGACCATGACGCCGGCGCCTTCCACTACCCAGGCTCCAACGCCGACTCCAACGCCAACGCCAACGCCTTCCACTGCCCAGGCTCCAACGCCGACGCCGACGCCATCGCCGTCTCAAACGCCACCCCCTTCGCCCACTCCAGGACCCACTCCCCGACCTAGTCCGACGCCAACGCCAACGCTGACGCCGACGCCTAGCGGCACCCCCGTGCCGTCGGAGAATGGTAAAATCAAGGCACCCGACGTCGCCAAGTTGGTCGTGGCGCCAGCGCTGACACCAGCGACGCCAGCTACTAAGCCGTCGAGTGCGCCTCCCGCACCGGCGCCGGTGGTTCCGACCGTGCCTGGCCCCGTGCCGGCGCCGTCGGCAAGTCCCAAGAAGAAGATCAAGATGTGTGTGTAAATTGTCGTCTCAAGACTTCGTTCACCATCCCCACCGCCAGCGTCCACTCGGGGATGAGGGCTTTACTGTCCAATCCAGTTCTATGGTCAAAAGTATGAATAGAAAGAATGACTCGGTTGTGTGATCCGCACGAACGGAATGCGAGACACCACACTAATCAAAACAAAATACTCAGACTCTTTGCGTCTATTGATTATAGCTGTCCAATACTTCTACTGTAGTGCCTGCATGTGGCTAACTGTCACCAGTGATCGTCAGGTTATGGAACTGCTGCTGCTCCGTCGACTTCCCAGTTCGTACAGCAGCCTCATGGAGTGATACGAATGCTTCCGAGGAACATATCGTAGGCTGGTCCAGTACCAGTTCATCTATGGAGGAGTGGAACCACTCTGCACAAGAGGACATACGAAGCTGATGAAGGAGAGAAGTGTACTTGCAAAAGCCAGCACGCGAAGTATGTCTAACCAAAACACTGCTTTATCACAAGCATAACCTAAAGGGGGAAACGGGGGAACACCTCGTTTTCTTCATACTCTACACTTCTTCACCTCCCATCCTTCGCATACACATACTGCGTCCATACCCTGTGAGCCTGGTGGTGCTTACAAGGCCGAGGCCGCGGTCGTCGTGCGGATGATGATCGAGTCCTTGTCGTCCATCTCCTCGAGCTCCGCCTTCTTGCGGCGAATCACGACGATCATAGCGACGGCGGCGACCGCGGCGACAGCACCAAGGACGAGCAGCACCACACCGGTAGCGCCACCGCTTGAGCCGTTACCACTCTGGACGTTGGCCTCGACGGCGGGCGCGTCGGTCGCACCCGTGACGGTGACAGCAGCAGGAGCGTCGGCCGCAGGGGCTTCGGTCTCCGGGGCTGGCGTGGATGGATCGGTCTTACTGGCGGCGCCAAAGTCCACGACGCTCGATTCGAGCTGCGCCTCGCCACCAATCTCGGTCTGGGTCGCGTTCGTGGGCGCCGGCGTCGACGGCGCAGGCGTCGTTGGCTCCGGTGTGGTGGGCGCAGGCGTGGTGGGCGCTGGGGTAGTCGGCGCAGGCGTCGTCGGCGCCGGCGTGGTTGGCGCCGGTGTGGTGGGCGCGGGCGTGGTCGGCGCAGGCGTAGTCGGCGCTGGCGTCTGACCGCCCTTGCCGCCGGGGCAGAAGGTCATGTCGAAGTCCGTGCCGTACGGGCAGTTGTGGGTTTTGGTATCGTCCTTGGGGTACTGGTACGCATCGTCGCAGCCGTCATTCATGCACGTCAGCGTGCGGCAGTGGGCGCCGTTGATGCCGCTACGAGGCGCGAGCTGCATGGGCGTGTTGTAGCCAGTGCCACCCGTGAGCGCCTTGCACGCCGCCAAGCTGGGGCAGTACTCGGGGCCCTTGCCGTGACCGGTCGGGATAATACTGATGTCGAACCAGGCCTTGCCGCCGTCCATGGTCCACTCGGCAAGGGTCGCCTGCGGGCTGACGCCGTTGCGGAACATGCCCTGGTACCCAAGGGGAAGCGTGCGCGAGAGCGTGTCGCCCGGTGCCATGGGCACGACGCCCCTGTTGTCGTAAAAGTCGACCTTGTATTCGCACGAGTTCTTGACGTAGACGGTCGTGGCTCCCGCATTCGCCACAAGCGCGGCTGCCAAGAGGATGATCTTCATGATTCGTTGGTTTTTTCTTTCGGTTTTGTTGGTTGTTGAACGTTGGAAGTTCTCGATTTGGGGAGATCGAGAAAGTTTGGGAATGAAGGGTTGCGTTGGCTTGGCTGGGTCTTGTTGCAAGCACCACGACAGACGATACAGTTGCTAATGTGCCAACGTTGGTTTGTTGGTGCTTTGGTGGGTTGTCTTGTCATATTCAAGGAGAGGGAGAGGGAAACGAAACAAGCTATGGACAGACACATAGGGACGATTCGTCCCCATGTGTGCGATAGAGAGATTGAGGGAGATGCAGGCGGGAGGGGAGGGCCAATGCCGCCAGATGACTTGTTGGAAGCATCAAAGAAAGCGGAACGGAACTGCAACAGGAGCCGAACAGGCAGGAGGAGAGGTTTCACCACTCCTCTAGAATCCACAACCTTATATCGGTTTTGAAAATATATGCTTTTGCAGATCATTTTTAATACCAGATTAGCAATTGTCAGATGACAAATAAAGAATTGCTTGAAACAGGTAATACATACATGAGACTGTGCTGAGTACAGACTATCATCAGCAATAACAATAGGTCTGGTTCTGCACCTAACCACCCGATTTGATGCATAGGCGGTCCATTCTGACTACAAACAAGTCAGAAAGTCAGGGATCCCGGGATGTCAATCTAACGAGGGCCTCAAGTTTTCCACATGTGCTGCACGTTGAGCCTCAACCGGTGGCACATGAGGCCCAAAGAAAACTGGGCAACGGCCAGGAGAATCACAGTGCGTATGAATCATACTACAGTATGATCAGTGGCGAATTGCAGATTGTGACTAACCTATTCCCCCATCTCCGAGTTACAGGAGCGATGGCCGTCGTGGCGCGAAGGGACGTTCTTCTCTCCCGCACAGCTTATTACAGTACACCCAAACGTCACGGACCAGTTTTTGCTTTGAACTTGGTGTGGAGTTTTGCAAGCACAAACCAAGAGAGAAAAACGGCCGGAGTCCGAGAGTGATAGAGTCGCCACTGCCAACTCGCCAGACTCTGGCGAGTAAAACAAAACACCTCTGGCCCAGAGGTGTTTTCTGGCAGCTGGCCAACATTGTCGATCTCCGCCTTCCTCTTTCTTTATCCACAGTACTGTACAGTACAGTGCTGTACTGTATTGTATCCACCAGCAGCACCTGCAGCTTGTTCTATTTGTACAGTACCACCTTTTGGCATCTGTTCACTTCTAATTCCCCTTACAAGTAATCATCCAATGGCTCTGACAATGTATATATCGTACAGTACTTTTGGCTATGTAAACGGTATAAACTGTATGACCTAGTATATCGGGATATTGCTAAGAGGCAGTACAATCCGCACCATGTTCCCACTCTGTTTCTTTAGCATCTGATGGACAATTCGGCGCAAAAAAGCCAGAACGGGAGTACGGTACAATTTCTTGGCTCGATTCGATTGATAGGCTATTTAGTCTACGCACATCCGGCACAGTACGAATTCACACGTGACTTGACGGTCAATACAGAATCCAGCCACACACGGAGGTGCTCAACTCGACCACACTGCAGCAACGTACACAATTTGTTGGCCCACGATGGGGCGTTCGCGAGCGGGGCTTTGGCCTTCGTTCCCAGGCAGGAAAAAAAACTCTCGGAATCTCAGAAACAATCACGCGACTGTTGGATCTTGGACTGGCTACTTTTGCCCCTCACAGTCTCACTGATTGTCGTCGACGAAACGTCGTCAGTAAATTTTGTATACGATACCCATATTCACGGCAGTGTAGCCATGTCCCGTGGTGACAACGACTGACATCTCGCTTTCGACGGCAGACGTCATGTTCACCACAGGAATACAGCATCACACGCAGTTGGGTGTGTGGCTGATGCTGTAAGCAAACAGCGTCGGACAGTCACGCAAGGGGGAGTCTCTAAACTACCCACCCCAGACTCTGATCCTCCCCACCCGTACCATACACATGGTACCATGTACCATGTAAAGGCGCCCTTCAATATCGGAGTGACGGTCATGGCATATTGATATCTGCTCCATAATCTGTGATTAGCGGGAGCGAGCGGGTGCGAGTCGCGTAGACGTAGCAAACCCGCGCGGGTACCCGCCAAGCAGGGCCGCGCGGTATTTGCGGAGGCGGGCCCAGAGACGAGCTCCCCGGCGAGCGGACCCATGCCGACGACTCGATTCATCAATCTAATGTGGCGGGGTGCAACCCCCAGGAAATGAGAATGCATGTCAACCCAAACCCTACCTGCATTGTACCAGTGGGGGTGGGGAGGATCGGAGTTTGGGGTGGGTAGTTTAGTCTCTCCCCACGCAAGGGGTCGCTGGTGCAGGTGGCCCTGGTGACGCACCAAGAGCACATTTTGGACACTTACGTCCACTTACGTCCTATTCCTGATCGGGTCTGAAAGAGAGCTTACAGAAACTCACGACGTCTGTTTCGGAGAGAACGCAGCGCACTGAAAAGAAGAATACACAACTTCCGGGTGTTCACCCACATCGATGAGCACGTGCGGCAGAGCAAACCTTTCATCGAAGAAACTCACCTTCTCACTCTCTCTCTCTCTACAGCTGACATATTTGAGCGTACCAAGTGTTCACAGCTCTTCGAGTTTTGAGTGGGATCAGCAAGTGGACAGAGCTCCTCGCGTGGTTGCGACCTGCAACCACGCGAGGAGCTCTCTCCACTTGACCATCTTCAATGACTTTGCACATGGTCAAGATCCAGACGTGTGACAGTCGTTGTCACTACATTAGTCTATTTCAGGACGAGTGCTTCCAACTTCTAGGATCTGCCAAACTCAGTACCGGTAGCTTATCGGTATTCAGCCATCACAGTCTTCCTCACATCCAATCTTCAAGTTGGCCCTGCAAGTAAGGAAGGTGACGATCATGGCCTCGAACCTGCGCCGCCTCGGGCGCCTCGCGCCGTCTTCAAGCGTACTTTTTGTATGTGACATCCAGGAGGTGTTCCGCAAGGCGACGTTCCAAATGCCGACGCTGATCCATGGGACGACCACGCTGGTCGCGGCCGCGAAAGAGTTCAATATTCCCATCGTTGAGACCACGCAAAACGCCCCGCGCCTTGGGGACACGGTCTCGGAGATTAAGGAGTCGCTTCGCGACTACCCGAGCGCTGTGACGTTTGACAAGACGCTCTTCTCGATGCTCACGCCCGAGGTCGAGCAGCACATGCAGGCGCTGCCGCAACCGCCCAAGTCGGTCATTCTCTGCGGTATTGAGGGCCATGTGTGCGTGCTGCAGACTTGCCTCGACCTGCTGGAGAAGGGATACGATGTCCACGTGGTCTCGGACGCAGTGTCGAGCTCAACGGCGTACAACCGCGCCATGTCGCTTGAGGTAGGGATCACGGACTGCGCGGAATAGTATTGGTGACAGACTGACTGATTCTATATTGGTTGAACCCAGCGCATGCGCCAGTCCGGGGCGTTCATCACGTCGGTCGAGTCGACAATCTTCCAGCTCGCTGGCGACGCCAAGAACCCGAGCTTCCGCGCAGTCTCCAAGCTCATCAAGGAACACCTCAAGGTCCCGAACGGCTTTGACTCGCACGCGCCGCGGCTTTGAGCTGCGGAGAGACTCTGCGAACGTGTGGGTATTATCTAGTCTCCTACGGCAGAGGTCTCTGAGGGTTGGTCTGGTTACGAAACAGACGCTGCATCATGAAGGGAATACACATGTTCCTGAAGACATGGCTCAGGTGGAATGCTGTTTGAGGCAGCGATAGAGGCAATAGATCCAGCAAGACGTTCCATTAATGCCGGAAGGTTCATGCACCACCCTCTTGATTGAACACAGAGCCGCGCCCTATGGATGGAAAGTATTCCTTGGCGGTGCGTCAAAACTCGGCTTCAGGAAGACGAACTCAAGCAGTCACACACCGCCGCTGCGATCCATTTGGGCGCTCTCGTCCGACCAAGGCAAGTGGGTCTCACCAGAGCAACTCAGAGTGGGGGACGAGGTCCTTGAACCACGCTCGCGTCGCCGCTGGTGGCACCCACTAGACCGCGATGCTCTCCACTTGCATGGTCGACCGCCTCAGACTGACCTTGGTCTCTCATCGTCACACGCAAAGCTCTACACGCACACTACAGACCGGGATACTCGTGCAGCACAGCTGCTGGACACTGCTCCCACAGTGTGTCGACTTATTCTTTATTCGCTGCTTTGGGGATGACGACTTCGGTGTAAATGGTGCGATGCAGCGCCCTTGGGTCGCGCCATGCCACGATCTCCTTCTAGAGTACAGGATCCAGTCTAGGCATTTGAAATACGAAGACAGACTCGCGACCACCACCTGGTCGAACAGTGGCGCCGCAAGACCAAGCTGATAATATGGTACTCACAATCGACCCGCACAGCCTCGCCCTCTAGCGACTGCGACGTGTTGATCCGCAACAAGTCGCCGAGAAAGAGCCATGCGGTCAGTGTCTTGGTCTACCTGTACGCGGGCACGATCAGGTCCGAGTCTCACCTCATGAAATGGGTTCTTCGACAACACGGTGGCGATCATAGAAGCGAGCTGGAAGATAGTACCGGTAAGCGGCGCGACGGTGGTCGACGTTCTGATGCCGCTCATTCACTGAGGAGATGACTTGTGCGAAGGATTAGACTCGGTGTCGATTATGCTTTACGGAAAAAGTTGAGCAATGAGCTGCTTGCGGGTGCCCCAGACTTCTTGTGGCCCGATGGCGGGGTCGCACCACTGGATATTTTTCGTTTCTTCGCTGACTCGGGGGTTCTCTGCGGCGTCTTCTTCACGCCAGCAGCGTTCTGCATAAACAGTGACACCGAGGACCTGGTTGTGGTACTGGTTGCGGTGGTCTTGCTGCCTCGTGCATGGCGCTGAGCAAGCTCTTTCATGGAGGACACGGTTGAAGCAGGGGCGAAAGCACCATCGTGAGTTCGCTTGGTCGATGGGAGACGTCTCGTTGGTGCACTGCTGACCTTGGCAATGAGCTCGATCGATAGATCCGGCCGTGTGTCAGGGTCACGCATAGCGAACGGCGTTGTAGAGCTACGATTCGAACTGTAGGTGTTGCGCAGGCTTCGCATCGTTGCGCCGCGCTGCTGCTCCAACTGAAGCTGCTTGTGCTCCTCGGCGGCTGGATCAACAATGATGACGGGCTTGCGAACCGGTGTCCTCTTGGGCGGTGTATCCAGCAATGCCAACGCAGCTTCATCGACCGAGAGATCGTCAGCATCTACAGCAGCAGAGTACCCGTGGTCGTCCACGGCTTCGCTGTGGTTATTTGATAGATGATATGTCGGCGATGATTCCTCAGTGAGAGTCTGCTTGGTGCGAGAGCACTTTTCGCCGTTAAAGACTGCGATCATCACATCTCGAGGGGGCACGGTACCCATAAAACTCGTCGTTGCTGGTGCAGGCAGTGAGTGGAGACACGCGTGGCTGGTCGAAATGCCCATGGCCTCCTTCACACGTGCAAACACATCGGCGTGGCAGTTGGCACTCGACTCGTCCACAAGAAACTCGCACATCTGCGACGTCGCGTTGAACACAATGTGGTGGAAAAACAAACTCTCGGTGCGCTGGAATTGCTTGTAAAACGTAGGCGGCACTTTGGTTCCCGAAGAAGAAAGCTTGGTGAGCAGACGCTGAACGCGCACGGCGCCTGGGGCCCCACGGAAGCTGAAGACGTGCTTCAATGCTGTCTGCGCCACAGAAAACCACGAGTCAGCGACTACCACAAGAGACTGACTGTGCATAGCTGAATGTTACCACGACGCCCATGTTGGGAAGCGAGTCCAAAAAGTCGCACCCGGCGAGTGCGCAAAACTGGACAAACATGCGGGTCGCCTCTTTCTCGCCGGTCGTGAGGTGATGGATTTTTTTGAGAAACGGGTTCGGCGACGAGGCCGTGCGCTCGTGGAGCAGTCGCCGTGACAGTGCCTGCACCATGCCGCCGTCGTCCAGCTTGAAAAGCACGTGGCACTCGACGTTCGCGGCCACGCAGTACACGAGCACGTCCGAGTCCTCGGTGACGATCGCGCTCGCGCGTCCGCTCTTGCACATCCACACCATTTGTGCGTCAGCTTCATACGGTGCGACGACGAACTTGATGTTTGCCTGTCGCAGCGCACGCATGACCGAGTTGACGACGTCGGGCGTGATGGACACGGCCTTTTGGAAGTGCGCGTACGCCTTGGAGATCTCGTCCTGACGGGCCGCGCCCTGAGGAAGCCGCTTGGCGTCGGCCATGCTTTGGAACGCCAGCTCGCGGTTTTCTTTCTTACTATCGCTCCGCTTCGAGTGAGTCATTGCCTGCATGCAAGAGGGAAGGGGGAATGAATGAGAGGCAATCGGGGACTGCTGCCTTTTTTTTAGAGAAGCACGCACTTTGAGTGGGAGACGATCGCCGTCAAACACAAGGATGACATCGGCGATGCCGCAACTGCGAAGCAAATCGACTTTACGCAGCATGTACCGCACGTACGCGTCCGTCTCTTTGCCTGTCGCCAGTTCATACGCACAACCGTAGCATCTGCACCGAGCAGTCACGATCGGTTATTAAGACCAGTAGTGCCGCGGCTACAGGACACCTCTTAACGTACGCTTTGTGGAGCCAGGAGAACGCATCGACGACGACCGTTTGGCCGCTATAGCGTCGCAAGTGCGTCTCCAGAACGGCCTCCTTGAGCTGACGAAGCAGGCCGTCGACCCCCATTTTACGAAGCGCGGAATGGCAACCTTCGATCTTTCAAGGTTTTCCCGCCAATCAAGTATACAGTATACGTCGCAAGGTACACCCATTTAAAACCGGTTTCCAACCGGTATGGTGATGCAACTGGCGTCATGAGTGAACTGAGATGGTGACGCAGCTGCGTCGACTCGGAGGACGGCACATGCGTCATTCGGCCTTTGCCATCATTCTGATTCTGATGCGCCCACTCCCTCCACACCGCAACCGTGCTTGGCACGACTGTGTACCCCTCCTGCCGTGTCCATTCTGTGCGCCACTTCCGTGGAGAAACCAAGCAATAGTGTTTACATCTCGCGTTGCGGTAGTCTCACTGTGCTGGTGCTTCCCCCGCCTTGAGCCTTTCTTCCCGCTCCCTCTCTACACGGCCGTTTGCAGTACCGTCGACCATCGCAGTTTCGCTGAGAGTCTCACAGGAGGGAACGACGTCGACAATCCAAAGGATTAGAAGAAAGCCGACTGCTCCCCCGACGCGCGCGGCACCAATCTCATTGGATTCAGCGCCTCCGATTTGCTCGATCGAAATTCCGATTTGTTAACTCTTAATCCCGATGCAAAATCCGAGTTATACGACGGCGCCCTACAGCAGCGGCTATGGGAACGGCGGCGCAGGCAGCGACGCCGACGGCGATCTCCCTACGTCGCTGCCGACGTACGCGCCGCCCAACCCGCAGCAGCACTTGGGAGGAATGACTATGCCGTTTGCGTTCAACAACCCCATGCCCATGGTGGGCTCCAAGCCCGAAGATCTCCACGCGCAGTTTGCGACCACCAGCATCTCGAGCGGCCGCGAGTCCATGCCGAGCTCGAAGCGCCAGGCGCCGCAGGGACAATGGAAGACGCCACCGCATTTCGTGTTTGCCGCGAATCCCAGTGCACCCAACCCTCCGGTCGGACCGACCTCTTCGACGATGACCATGGGTGGAGACAATGGGGGTGCTGTCCCCAGTCGGCCAAAGGCATCAGGCGCGCAGGCAAACCGCAGTCGAGGCAGCCAGCCCAGCCCGTCGACGGGCATGCGCAGTATGACGTTCTCCGATTCGTCGCCCATGACAACTGCACAGACAGTCTATGCCGCGAGCAACGCCAACTACAACAGCTCGGGCGACGAGAAGAAATCGACGCCGCCGACCGAGATTGCCGGCATCTCGGCTGCGCAGTTTGCAGCCAGCACTGGTGGGCTCACCATGGACGCGACGCTGCTCGCGCGCGTGAGCGGCACGGACCCGTCGCTCGTGGACTCGGAGCAAATCCGGCAGATTATGCAGACTCCGGATTTGCTGTCGATTTACCAGAAACTGCAAGAAGAAGATGACCGCCGCCAGCGGCGACTGGAGCGGAACCGCGCGTCGGCGCGCGTGCGTCGAGAGAAGAAGAAGAGCATGGTCGAGACGTACGAGGGCGAAGTATCAAAGCTCGAGAACTCGCTGAATCTACTTAAGAACCATGCGTTCGGAGCTGGCCACCCGCAAGATCTCCAGAGTGCACTGGGTCCGTTCGATCATTCTCATTCGGTTCTGTGGGTTACTTCTGTCTCTCACGTCCTCTCTCTTTCTTTGTCCTACTACAGATTACAATGGGGGCGAGCATTTGCGCCACGCGACCATGTCCAAGGACGCCAAGACGGAGCTGCTGGGCCGCATCCTCGGCCAGCACCTGCAAAACACCACAGCTGTGAGTCTCTCTTTCCTTGACGGACCTCAGATCATGTATCTCATGAGCGAGCATGTTTAAATTAGGTCCGGAAAGCGAACATTGAGAATCAAGTCTTGATCGCAGCGGCCTCGGAGAACTCGGAGCTGTTCAATACGCTTCGCATGCAGCTGCGGTTAACGGATGAGCAATGCCGGCAACTCCAGAGTCTCGCGCACCACACACGCGAGGAGACGCGAAAGCTCGACGCGATTGCCAAGTGCTTTTCGGCACTGCGTGTTCACGACTGGCTATATTTCCCGGGGATTGAGGTACGTTGTTTTTTGGCAAATCTCTATCGACGAGCGAGCCATTTCTTTTCTGACGGCTTTGTTTTTGCTGCTCGCTTGCAGAGCTTGCTGCATCACACTCGCAACACGATGACCTCTCAGCAGTTCCAGCGGTTCCTCACATGGACTGCCGAAAACGGAGACGTCATCGAGCAGCTGCCCACGATGGCCTCGGCATCCGGGAACGACGGGGACGGTCATCTCGAGTTTGCTTTCTCCGATGACTAGTCTTGTAGTATACTAGTACGGCGTAGTACTATCAGGGAAGAAGACGCGTGCTGCCGTCCCCTGCGTGAGGTGTCACCACCCACCCCACTCATCTCTGTATCTGTTCCGTATGACGTGAATGCACACTGCAAAGTACGAAAATACCATAACGCGTATATACTTTTGGCTGGCTACACGAGGCCCAGGCATCTATCCAATGGGCAAAGATCCTCTTACATTTCCAGAAAGTTCCTGATCATCGTCATGCCGTTCTCTGTGAGGATGCTTTCCGGGTGAAACTGCACGCCCTCGATCTTGTACTTCTTGTGCCGCACACCCATGATCATGTCACTGCCCTTGAGCGTCGCCGTGACCTCGAGCTCCTCGGGAAGCGTCTCGGGGAGCCCCACGAGCGAGTGGTATCGGATGGCCTGGAACTCGTGGGGCATATCCTTGAAAAAGCCCTTGCCGTCGCTCACCATCGTCGAGGCCTTTCCGTGCATGATCTCGCCAGCGTGGTCAACCGTTCCACCAAAGACTTCGAAGATCGCCTGGTGGCCGAGGCACACACCGGCGATCGGGATCTTGCCAGCAAACGTGCGAATCACATCGAGCGTGATGCCAGCGTCCTTTGGGTACCCGGGGCCGGGCGAGATCAAGATGCGGTCAATGTCCATGGCCGCGATCTCGTCAAGCGTCACCTTGTCATTTCGGCGCACATCCACCTCGGCGCCGAGCTGCGCCATATACTGTCACAGGTGCACAGCCTCGTTACGAATCCATCATCAATCGAGCTGTTCGTCGTTGCTGCTCGCTCACCTGGTAGAGATTGTACGTGAATGAGTCGTAGTTGTCGATCAAAAGCACCTTCGTCTGGACCATCGTGGCTCTTGGTTATTCTTTGTCTGAAGATGGCTATGCGATGGCGCAGGGAATCGACGTGCCTCGGTGATGGGTGCGGGTTCGGCGCACTTTCTTGTGATGAAGCAAATGGTCATCGCGATTGTTGACATCGTGCCGCTCAGGTTGCGCAAGCCACCAACTCTGATACTCCCTCTCTTTTGTGACGGATACGCGTTTGGTTACTGTCACTCAGAAGAGGGAAATTTGTGCCCGTACCTTCTTGAAGAGAATAGGGACGACAGATCGAACTTAGTGAGGAACGCACTTAACGTACCTTCTTATGAGACCTCGCTTCAAGGCACGGAGACAAGCACCACCATGAGGGTGAGTATGACGATGGGGGCCAACCGCAGCGCGCGGGGGGGGGGGGGGGGGGGGGGGGGGGGGGGGGGGGGGGGGGGGGGGGGGGG